>WHYT01013158.1:0-38912 GCA_009806455.1 Tetrax tetrax
CCTTCTTCACTTTCAGTTGGTCCAGGAGCTCCTTGCTCATCCACGCTGGCCTCCTGGCCTTTTTGCCCGACTTCTTCTTCATCGGGATGCACCTCTGCTGAGCTTGGAGGAGGTGCTCCTTAAATATGGACCAACTTTCCTGGGCCCCTCTTCCCTCCAGGGCCGCCTCCCATGGCACCTTGCCCATGAGGTTCCTGAAGAGACCGAAGTCCGCCTTCCTGAAATCTAGGGCAGAGAGCTTGCTGTGCAGTTTCCTCGCCACCCCGTGGATCTTGAACTCCACCGCGTCATGGTTACTGCAGCCAAGGCTGTCCATCAGTTTAACATCCCCCACCAGCCCCTCCCTGTTGGTGAGCACAAGGTCCAGCATGGCACCCCTCCTTGTCGGCTCCTCTAGCGCCTGCAGGACGAAGTTGTCATCCACGCATTCCAGGAACCTCCTGGACTGCCTGTGCCCTGCCATGTTGTCTCTCCAACAGATGTCGGGGTGGTTGAAGTCCCCCATGAGGACCAGGGCTTGTGACCGCTGTGAGGCTGCTCCTATCTGGCTATAGAGCGCCTCGTCCGCTCTGTCTTCCTGGCCAGGCGGCCTGTAACAGACCCCCACCGTAACATCCCCTGTCCGTCCCTGTCCTCTAATCTTGACCCATAAGCTCTCTGTCAGCTCCTCCCCCATCCCCAGGTGGAGCTCCACGCACTCCAGCGGGTTGCTGACATAGAGAGCGAGGTCCTGCACATGGATTGAGATAATCCCAAGCACAAATACAGGCTGCGAGGAGAATGTATTGAAACCAGCCCTGAGGAGAAGGGTTTGGGGATGTTTGTGGATGAGAAGCTCAACATGAGCTGGCAATGTGCACTTGCAGCCCAGAAAGCCAACCGCATCCTGGTCTGCATCTAAAGGAGGATGACCAGCAGGTAGAAGCAGGTGATTCTGCCCATCTACTCTGCTCTTGTGAGACCTCACCTGGAGTACTGCATCCAGCTCTGGAGCCCCCAGGATAAAAAGGATGCAGATTTGTTGGAGAGGGTCCAGAGAAGGGCCACAAAGATGATCAGAGGGCTGGAGCACCCCTCCTGTGAGGACAAGCTGAGAGAGTTGGGGCTGCTCAGCCTGGAGAAGAGAAGGCTCCAGGCAGACCTTACAGTGGTTTTCCAGTACCTAAAGGATACCTACAGGAAAGACAGGGAGAAACTTTTTGTCAAGGCCTGTTGTGACAGAACAAGGGGTGATGGGTTTAAGATAGATGGAGACAGATTCAGATTAGATATTAGGAAAAATTTTTTTTCCACTGAGAGTGGTGAAACACTGGAACAGGTTGCCCAGAGAGGTGGTAGATGCCCTGCAAACATTTAAGGTTGGGTTGGCTGGGTCTCTGAGCAACCTGATCTAGCTGGAGGTGTCCCTGCTTCTTGCAGGGGGGTTGGACTGGATGACCTTTAAAGGTCCCTTTCAACCCAAGCTATTCTATGATTCTGTCTTTTCTTCAGTCCAAATAGAGCATTTATGATCCTCAGAGTTGAATAAGCATTGCAAAATCTATTACAGCTAGGAATTTCTCAGTTTCTATCTAGGAAGATAGTCCATGCCTAAAGTCTGAGAGGAAATGTTTTTGAGCAACAGAACCTTAGGCATCAGATTGTGTGGGCACAATGTACTGATTGGTTAATGCAAAATATAAGAGAAAATTTCTGACACTGGGGTTACCTAGGATGTCCATTTCTCTAGCCAGTGACCTTATGGTTAGGCCAAGCAGTTATGCTTCTTCAGTTGCTCTTCTCTGGCCAAGTGATCCTTAAATTCTGTCCTATGAAATAGTATCCTTTGAAACACAGTGACAGGCTATGAAGAAAGCTGGACCCAGCTTCATTTTCTGGGTAGGTCCAAGGTCTGGTGCTAACTGAAAGTGGACTTGAAGTATAATGGTGCAGGATTTTGTTTGTACTTATGTCAACGTTGTTTTCTGTTGGTTAGCTCCAAAGCCACAGGCTTAGGATGCTGGTAGTTCTGGGTCTGATTCTGAGATACAGAATTTTACCCATGCCATCTATGTCGTCCTAATACCTGTTCTGGTCCTATACTCTGGGCTAGACATCTACAGCTTCAACATTATACTTGCAGACATCTAAGGAAACGTTTACATCTTCTGAGTCAGATTAGGTCTTCCCCCTGCTAAGTGTAGAAGTGGAAAGACAGGGAAGGATGTAGTACTCGTTGGAGTAGTTTGCAGAGAGAAACTGAGCAACGTGACTCAATCAGTATGGGACAGTATTGAGATAATACCCTTAACTGAAACTGAGTCCATGCTTTTACATGCCACTTCATGTGGGTTTACCAGTTCAGACCTCTGTTTGCTCGGGGATCTTCTGTGTGTAGAAGTCCCTTATCTTTACTGACTCTACCTCAAATTCCCAAAGGTAACGCCCTACAATAGACACCAGCTAAAGGATGGTGTTGCTGCCCTACAGAACATGCTGGTAAACCGTATAGAGGATACTGATTTAACTGGGTCAATGGAACTTAAAGGCAGAAACAATTTATCAACTTATTTACCAATTTATTATTAATTTGATTTCATAAATTATCAATTACTTTAATTTACACAAATTTATACTTCTGTGGAAAATGGTGGAACAAGGTAATTGAAACCCCTCGTCCAGTCAGAATTAATTTGGAGCACAATTCCCGAAGTGTTTAGTATTTGATCTAGATCAAGCACTGAGTAATACTGTTGTGATGAGATACTTGCTTTTAGGAAGATGAACACATATTAACTGAAACACCGTATTTTCTGTAAAGGAATTTTTTATTTGTAGTTGTATTTGGAGCATTTTCTTTGGGGAAGTACATAGAGACTATCAATCACAAGCAATCAAAAAAACATTGACTGACAATTTTTGTTAAGGTGGACTAATAAAGGAAATGCTGTGTTATGTGTGATCTAATTTCACAACATCTGCAGGCTTTTCTTTGTGGCTGTCAGAAATCAAATTGAAAGGAATGAAACAATCTATTCTGACATGTAGTTTGTCATTTTTATTCAGATTAACTTTCCCAGTCTCCTAAAATTTGGAGTAGTACTGACTAAATTCTTGACAGGTTTTGAACTTAGCTCATAGTTTGCTGTTTCATGAGGAAAGAAAGAATTGTGTGTACTATATCTTTAAAAGATACAATATTTACCAAATAAGACAAATCCCTTCTTGATGTTTCAAAGAGCATTTAGTTCTCAAGGATAAGGTTCATAGTTTAGAAAAGCCATGTTTAATTTGAAAATTTAGATAAGTTTTTCTAAGTTTTCAGTATTCATGATGTTTCACAATGAGCCATAAACAGAGCCGTAGTTTTGCTTTATGTCTTACCTTCTACATGTTCATGATATGAAAAGTAAATAATTCACTATCTTTATGAAAATATGAAGTAAAATTTGTGAACATAAATATTTGTGAACATTCTCTGGTATGAATTTTTAGCTCAGAAATCTGAAATCAAATAATCCTATCTACGACTTTTATGGCACAATCATAAAATTGTGCAGATTCTCCTAATCATGCATTAAACTTTAGAGTAAGAATTTTGGTTCTAGTATGTGACTCATTGAAAATTTTGCCTGTTTCTATCCTGCCTCCCTTACTAATTACTGTCTGTTTAGTTTAATCAAGGAATAGACAGGCTTGGTTTAAAGAATCAGCTCCAGAATAATTTTCCTTGAATTTTACTCTTCTTTCCTTCTTGGATAGAAATTAATACAATTTAAAACTTAAGGCACACTATTAGGTCATCAATAATACACAAGTTAGATTAGATAATGGTGTATTATAGACATGGAATTTTATTCTATTTGTCCTCAACTTTTAATTGAAAAAATGTAATGTCTTGCTTTTGGCTGAAGCAATAAAGGTCTACCAGCAAGGGCTTAGAGTTATTAATTTTTCCCAGGCTACATTTTTTTCCTTTATGTGCCAACTGTGAGATCTATACAGTTTCATTTTTTTTTATTAATTCAATTTAATATGAACTTAATAAACAGGCTTTTAAAGTATAGAAGTAGCTAACATGAATATTCAGTTAGCATAGTATGTATCTTTAATTAATAGTAGCTAAAGCTGGTTTTGTGGTGATTTTTCTTCTCTTTGTGAATGGTTTTCATACTTTCTAATGTAACAAGGTTATTATCCATTATAATGCTTTATATTGATATATAGAAGATTACTTCTGGTAGGATAAAATGTTTGTGTGCTTTTTCTCTGCTCTAAGGCTCCTTTTATTCTTTCTTATTTGTTTAGAATTTTCCTATTTACATGAACAATAATAACTGAATGCACTCCTTTCTATTCCTGCTGATTCCTTTGCAGAGCAACTGAAACACAGAAGTCTCTATATTCCTGATTTTTTCAGAAGCTATCATATGATAATACAAATGTAATGGGTTTGTAGTTATTTTGGGAGACAGGTAGAGGCTAGGAAGAGTAATATTTACAAAGGAATTAAGTGTAGGGTGTTTTTTTTTTTGTTGGTTTTTTTTTTTGTGCCTGGTACAAAACTTTAAATTGTCCAACATTAAAACAAGGAGTTGCATTAGATTTGTTTCTTTCAGTTATGTGATAATGTTTTAATGGACCATGTGAAACGAGGATTCTGAATATTGTTATCAACATCTTTAAATTTCCTTGGATGGAATTGAGGTAGATATATGCAACATATACAGACTAAATCAAAATGGTGTGCAAATTAGAGAACATTCATCTGGAAGAAGGTCAATGGAGTTAAAATCTAATAGCTATTAATTATGATCTATTTACAAAGTGTATCTGTCCCCCTTGAGAAACAGGAGCCTTTTCAGGTCAGCTACTTTTGTTAATAGGTCTTTGGGAAGATAATAGGTTTGTCAAAAGCTTGTAAGAAGTTGATACAATTAGTAGGATAATAGGAGATTATTTTAGTTATTTTTAAAAATGTCTGAATTTGGGGTTTTTTGTGGTTAGGATTTAGACTGAGAGAAAAAAGACATTACGTCATGTGTACTTGGGAAATTATCTCAAGTATATTTGAATGTTTCTTAACCACTATTCCTATACATGTAAAGTAAAAATAACTTTAACATTCACAGTGTCTTTATAGTGCTTCTGTCTATCCCCATTATATATATTCTCTATATATTCTAAAAACTTTTGTGTAATCTCAGTGAGTCTGTCCTAAAGGTATTAACTTTTAAAACTGCAATAAATAATTACGAAGTAACTGGAAATCCCTGACTTTACACAGTTGCAGTTCATTGTCCCACAGCAACCTTAAAATGATCTATTAAATGATTATTAGAAACAATTAATTATACCAGAGAACTCTTAAGAGCTCAAATGTAATTTCATGGTTATCATTTTCTTGTTAGGTAATAAAACAGGATGAGCCTGGCAAGGATCTATCTGACTGCTCTCTGTTCGATTTGCTGAAATACGATGATTATAATAGTGACAAGCACCTAGCTCTGGAAGAATTCTATAGAGCTTTTCGTAAGTATAAAGATTAGCTTATTCTTCATTCAGTTTTCTTTTCTCTCTTGCTTTGTTTTTCAAAAATGGTATTTTTAAAATCTTGATATATCCTGATGCTGTACTTAAACAATGAGTACAATTTAATAGTCATGATATTTAGCAGAGATCAATGAGATCCACTGGTGTCTAGATTTCTGAGGGATTTTGGTAATGGAGAATTCATAGATAATCTTTCTTAATGCCAACATGCATTGATAAGTCTGTGTTGTGCACAAGTGGGACGTAGTGTGGTCAATACAACTACATAACTACATAATCAATAGAACTGAAAAAGCTATAACACTTTCCCCCACCTTGTATTTATGAGTGCTGATAAGACCATTTCTGACAAACCTAGCAACAAATGTACCACTTCTGTTAGGTGCCTTATGTTTTCACAGGACTTGAAGTGAGATATAGATTTGTGGTGCAGTTTTGCCAGATATTTATTCTCGGAATGCCAAAGGTGGCTGAGACAAATGTATACATTGACCATGGTCAACATGGTAGTGAGCAGCAGAAAGAAGAAAGATGTTGAGATATTGAGATGAGGAGTAATATGGTGTGTTACACGCAGTAGAAGATACATCCATATATTTTGTTATATCCAGATCTGAACTGATTATTTTCACTGTTACCTACCTCAAATCTAAGACTGAATCTTGAAATCTGACTTTGATTTCTGTAGTTGTTGCTCTGCATTCAGCAACCTGGGAGCGTATCAAGTTTGTACTCTAGCTCTTCCTGTATTTATAGTTTGAATATGCGTTGACTGGTCCATTAACATATCTTCATTTTGAGTCATTACAGCCTGTTGCTTTAGTCTTCTTGTACTTTGTCTTTGGACATCTGACAACTCTCAGTCACTTTAGATGATGTCAAATAAAAAAATATCTGCAACTACTTACAGAGTTTAAAACTAAAAAGTAATGAATGGATATTAGGGAAAAATGACTGCATGGAAAGCAATAAGAATAAACAAATTAATCATCAGGAAAGACTGCCTGAAAGTTTCCTAGTTTTGCCTGTTGAATTCTATTTTTATTTCCTTGAAAGTCTTTCAGAAAGCGTGATTTAAAGTGTGATTTTGTGATACTGCTTAGCTGAACAAATGGCTTACTTCTCAAAAAAAAAAAAAAAAGCAAACCTTGATCCTCCTTCCTAACATTATCTGACTACCTTTCTTGCAGTGGCCTGACAGTCATGGTCTCTCCTCTGAGTCACTTACTAAATCAGCAGAAAAATGTTCACTTTCCATATCCCACTCCCAATCCTGCTTATTTTCTGCCAGTTGGGTGTCCTGAGTTGAATAAATGAAGGGTCAGACCGTAACTCATGCAAAAGAAGTGAGATTACAGCCAAGAGATAAGGGGGGAGAGGAAGGGAATGGGAGCTGTTAGGACTTTGTGGCAGTGAAATGAATTATTCATCTGTACCAGCGAGACACTAGGAAATACTTCGTATATATAAATACCGTGTGTTAATGGAAGCATAATGTTGTTCTTCTGGCTAAGACTTTGATGTGCCTCTGAGAGACTATTTTACATTGTTGTAAAACCTCAGAGATGATGGTAGCTTTTTGTTCTATATTTGTAATGGACTTTTTAACAATGAAGATAATTTTCGTGTGGTATGTTAAACGTTGCCTTTAGTATGAATGCTAGTGGAAACATTAGATTATAGGAAGTTAGGAATTATTTACGTTTCTTTGTTGCAATACTATAGTGGAGAAGACCCTATTTAAAACTGCAAAGGTGTCTTGGAAGATGATTTCTAGAGCAAGATTCAGACTTCTAAGTAGGATTTTTTAACAAATTGTCTACATATTCATTATATTGTTTAAAGACGAAACCTAAAACAAAGGTACTAGTTCATTGTACATTATGTGCCCAACAGGCTGAAGGAATAGGATATACCATTACTCTCTGTAATTAAGGCAAAATAAATGCTTTTGAAATAAATTTGCAGATTAACTCTAGTTCCATTGCTTTTGATCTCAAAAGAGTTTGAATTCAGACATTCTGACCTACGTCAATAGCATTAACAAAAATTACATAATGCTTTAAAAGTATACGAAGCCATGGAAAACCAAAACAGATTAAATGATAGCCACTTGGTCATTCAACTACTGCTCTTATGGCTAAACAAGCTGACACCAAGCTCTCCACAGAAGCCAAGCCAACCCCAGGCAAAGTGAATGTGAAAGCCCCAGTCCAGAGGCCTCTGTTGTTTGCTTAAGGCAAAGCCTGTGACCTTTTACTAGTAATGGCAAGTCTGGATTTACCAGGATACTGAGAATTAATATAGACAGGGAACCAGTAGGGAAATATATGCTCATGTCCCACCTTCCACACACCATTCCATACACAAGTCACCTCCTCATTTAAGCATCAACCTACAATAGAATTAAACATTTTAATTTTCTTCAATAAAGTGAAATAGAAATGTTGAAAGTATTTATTCCAAACAGAAATTTTTTTTTCAGAATTTTCATTAAGTATTTAATAATTTCAATTTTGCATTCCAAAGTTATAATTATGTTTTATTGTAATTATATAATGTATTTTTGAAATTATCCTTTTGTACAGTATGGGAAAGATTATTTTTCACCAGCTTGGACACTTTCAAGCATGTAGAAATAATCAAAACCAGAATAGGAAGGATTTTTTTTTTTTTTAAAAATACTTTTCATAACTATGTAAAATATTTAAATATGAATGCATATCTGTGGGATGAATTGTCAGTACTGTTTCATTAGCATTTGCAGGTAGGAATCTTTTCCATTGGTATACTTAATTAGAAATTTGACTGTCATCTAAAGACTAAATTCAGAATCAAACGTAATGATAGATTGTATTGCTTTATGAAGAGTTTCCTACAGATAACAGCAATTCTATTTTTTCTCTAGTGGTACAAAATAAACTACCGTAAGGGCAAAGATTAATCATTGCCTGTTTTAAAGGTATTAACATGCACATAAATACATAGCTGTATACATACACAAATACACGCTTGCTTGTATTCTGTGGATTACTTCTGACAATCTCATTTTATCTAACAAAATGAGTTCAAAATAAACAGGACAACCAAATATTAATTAACTGTGTGCAGTGGAATAAAAATCCCTTTCCCCCTTCAGAAGGTCAGATTCTGAGCTAGTAACAAAGAAAATACTTGAAAGGGTGCTCTCTGTTTTGGAGGTTGGTGAAAAGTCCAGGTTCACAATATTACAAACAGATAACTTACTAGCTTCTGTAGTTTTTTACACACTGTCAAGACTAAGGTAGTTTTCTGGGTATTGGCTCTTTTTTCTCCTACAATGAAGGGAGTTTTTTTGGTGCTATAGCATATCTACTAGATATCTGTCTACTAGATACTGTAGCAGTTTAACTAGATCAGTAGTGTATGCAAAGAGGAGCCTGAAACAATTATCCCATCCAACCATGTGATTCTATGATTCTATGATTTTATGATTTCCATTAATATAAGAAGATAAAGCAGAAAGTTTAGATCTAGCTAGATCTTGCGAGCTTGGGACTGAAGGAATCAGCTGGTTCGGTCCTGTACTGCTTCGACTACATCATGTAAAATTCTATCTCAAAAGTAATCCAGCTCTATCTTAGTGTTTTGCTTGGATTTTTTTTTGTTTTCCTTCCCCAGCCAGCCCCAAGCTAAAGGATTTTCTATCAGTGAATGATTTTTTAGACGGGGTAAAATATATTTAACTTTTTCTGAAGGGGTGGCTGAAAGTCTGAGACGATGTAGACAAACAAAAGAGTTAGAAAGGGGGAATACAGGCTCTTGAAAGCTTTGTCTTCTATAAACTAAAACTCAGCAGATGTGCTTCTTTTATTTTTCAAGTATTTTCTTTGTGTAATGTCTCCTATGGTATGCTGTAAATGCTGTCTTTTTTTGTTTATCTTCTAGTGCTTTTTTCTAAAATAATTTTATATGTTTTCCTCCTTTAAAGTACCATCTAAAATGAAATTTCAAGGCAGATAGTTCAGGTGGCCTTCATGGTGGGTTGCAAAACCTCAAGGCATACCACAAGCAAGTAAATGGTGATATATTATTCTGTTTGATCACTCAGCAGATGCAGATGTATGTCGGCACTTCTCTTTGTGATTGCAGTAGTAAGAATGATGCTACTTTAGAAATTTATATATAGAACTGATTGAATACAATGAATACAAATAACAAGTTTATTGTAAATAATAGAACTAAATGGTCTATGCAACAATTGTCATCCTGCATAAAATGAAGAAAAAAGAAATAGCAATGCCTTTCAGAATCGTTTTCTATTGTTAGTGCAGAACTATTTTTGATGTTATCTTATCCTCAAAAAAAAGAGGCCATGGAAGGCATTCACACTGAGGATGTGAGTTTAAAAATTACCACTAGATGTACAAGAAATTGTCAGAAAGAATTAGCTATCTGAAACAAAATATGGCCTAATTTTGTAGTCCCTTTTTCTATTAGTAATGCTTTATAGTTTCACTGGAACTACTTATGTTTTCAGGTACCACTCAGCACTATTAACAATATCTCATCTGTTGTGCAGTTGTTATTCAGGATCATGTATATTGTTACTGTACTATTGTTTTATACACTTAAAAGTACCTTTAGTTTTGAAATGCCATTAAGGTCACAGATATCAAATTTGGATTTCAAGCACTCCTTACTGCTGAGGTATTTGTATGAATGATATAAAAACCTACAGTAACAGCAGCTATTACAGAATTTTATCTTGGCTGAAATTACAAAACTGTCCTTGGGCTTAGCTTTTAGGAGAGGCCAGTATCTAATATGATTATCAGTCTCAGTGCTTTATTGATTTCTGGCTTGTGGAAAGGCAAGCTGCAAGAACTCTCAATAAATACAGAGCTCGTTATTATAGCATATGCTTAGTTATAAGATTCTCTCAGTCCACAGAAATTATTCGAAAACATCACTGATTTCATTATGATAGCTTTACTTTTATTTCAATTTGTCGAATGCAAATATTACAGGCACATGTTCCAAAATCCTTTTTTGTAATGTGTCTTTAATTCCAGAGCAAAACATACCACAATTTAACAACAACAAAATCTACAAATAAATTCTATACTGAATTATTAATTGAAATAAATGAGACTTCGCATTGGCTTCTATAAGTTACCCTCAAGTCCATAAAGCCTAACTCAAAAAATACTTATTGAATTTATACTTCCAATTACTTTAGTATGTAGTCACAAATATTGTATTTAATGTGGAATCTGAGTCAGAGCTTTATAACTATGAGTCTTCAGTAGTAAAACAGGTTAACAAATAATAAAGGAAAGATATTCTGAAGGAGAAAGAGGTATTATTCTGTCTCCTGCTGCCATTAATTCCTTTTCAGCAGCAAGTAGTGTGTATTAGATTGTTCCAGAGGGTATTATATTTCAGCACAAACCTCTAAGAATACCAGTTAACATCATACTGAAGAGGAGCTATTTGACTTTGTGCTAATATATTTCTGCTCAACCTAATCTATTTTTCAAATTCTTACCTGTACTACATGTATTTTCAATCTACAGATTCTCAACTGGAAAAGAGTTGAGTGGGCAGAATTTTAAACTGATCATTTCAAAGTAGTAAATATTTAAGGTATTAAAGACTGTTTCATGGACTGAAGTAGTGTGCCTGAAATTTCTCACGTGCCACTAAGTCACGTGCCATTGATTTTGATGCTGGTGTTTTCCAAATGATAGTGTGTTTATCTAGTGTTTCCCCAGTAAGACTGTGTGTCATTTTTTGTTGGTTTTGGGTTGGTTTTTTTGTTGTTGTTGTTTGTAGTGTTTTGGTTTTTCTTTTTAGAAATATTTTCATATTTTTAGTTTTAAAAAAGCCACTGAGTAAAAAGGACCCGTTTTAAAAAAAAATCTTAAATGTTGCTGTTTGACAATTAAAAAGTCCTCTGAGAAATGCTAAGCTATTGGTGTATTTTTCCTGTTCAGATCTGGATCAACATAGAAGATAACTGATTTTAACATACTTTCTTTATAGTATACATTCAAAACATCTGAAAATACTTAAATAGTATCATGCTGCTGATTTATTTTATTCATTTAAAATTTTGCCTGATTTTTGCCTTTGTTCTGCATAAACACAAAATGAAATGTCTTATCAAGGTAGAGCAAGATCAGATATTGTATATGCTTGTCATGTCTCTGATGAAGTATGATGTTCATCATTTTATGTACTATTGTCTCTTCTAGGCTGTAGAATGCTTGCATTGACTTGGTTAATTTAAGAACTACATAAAAAGTGTCAAAATGAACCAATCACATTTAAGTGTGAATAAGCTGCTGTTTCCTAAGGCTAGATATCTAGAAATAGAGTACTAATAAAACATGATTATATTGTGATGCTAAATACACGAGTTGCAGTTCTGTAACTTTAGAGTCTGACCTTTCGCTAAGGCCAGATGCCAAAGGGTTTTTTTTGTTGTTCATGTTTGGGGAGAATGAAGTAACAAATTTAAGGCCACATTAGGTTTAGATGAGTAGATAAAATGAATATTTCGAAAGTTCTTTGGCTATCAGGAAATAATGAAGAAATTAGGAGATTTTGTTTATGAACCTTAAGTTCTGCTGACGGAGTTTTTGCTCAGTTCAATGATGTAGGTTTCTAGAGATAGCTCTGTGAAATAAAAGATTGCAGAGGATGAAGATTGGAACCAAACACCTTAGTTATAGTATCGTTGTTTCAGACAAGAGGGTTGATACTGACTTGCATTATATTTGTTATTGGCTCAAAATGCCTGAGAATGGAATCTTATTATGCCGTTCAGTGAACTTATTTCACTAGTATGGAGAATGGCACAGAATGTTGATGAAATAAGCACTGAGCAATTATACATACCTGGTTATGGTTAGCAAAGTCCCCTAGTGATTGATCTATTAGTTGTTTCTCAGGAATCAGTTGTGGTGAGTTACAGTATTGTTCCAACTATTTTGTTATGTTGCTAATTATTGAGAATATTTTCATCTTTGCAAAGCACTGTACCTCTCAGATCAGGCTATGACTGATGTTCTGACATCCATGAGCACCTTTATCTAGATATGGTAAGGAATATTTCAAGGCAGTTTCCTTTATTAACAACTTTAAAGGGAGCACTCTTTCTCCATAAGGGGAGGAGGTGGGGAGGGTGAAAGAGACAATACTATCAGAACATAAGCAGTAATGACTGTACATTAAAGGAGACAATTACTAGCTAATCCACAAGCAAGAACATTAAGTATCTCTACTTCAAGGTAGAATTACTCTTCTGGAACTATAATGAATATTAATAAGCTCATAAAATATTATTTAGTAAGAAAGCCTTGATAACTATTGTATTACTTGTTTCCTTTGCACCCATGGCATTACCTCTTTATCTGGATTTCATAGTTAAAATTGGATATCAATTCAAACTTCCAGACTAAATGACTATAAACAGTTAGCCAACAATAAATATTAATTTAAGCATAATTTAAAAAACAATTTTCAATATTATCATGATATTAAATGATACCATGTACAAGTTACCTTTTCTTTAAAAAGAACTGAAATCATGTTTAGTATTTGACTTCTTTAGGAAATAGAATTGAGAAATCTGTTTTCTCTTACAAAAAAAAAAAGAGTGTATTCATCTGAATTTAAGATATGGGTGAAATATTCAAAACTACATCTCAAATATTTCCTCATGTGCCTACGTAACTGTTTTATTTTCCGTACAGCTGAATGCACCAACTTAAAATCCATTTAATAAAAGGAGATAATTACTGTGTGTTGAAATTTTAGTTCAGCATTAAATATAAATACTAAAATATTTGGAACATTAAAAAACTCTATTGGAAGTACTTCTAATCTGAGGGAACTTTGCTGTAACATGATAAGACTCAGCAGTCATTTGTCAGTTGCACTTAAGAAAATAAGAGAAGGATCAAAAAGGTGATTCTAATTAATTACCCCAAGTCATCAAGAGGGGAACGTTTTGATCACTAAGATTAAAGTTAAGTATTTCAGATGAAGACTGACTGAATAAGATGCCTTTTCTTTCCAAGTATAAGTTTATTTGGAGGATGTTTTGAGCTACTTTGTGTTACTTTATACTCCGTAGAAGGCTGAGTTTACTCGTGATTCTTAAATATGAAGCACTTCAGAAAAGTGTTAGTGAGTAGTTTTATTCAAAAATTTAGAACATGTTGTTTCATCTTTATAGCTCTCAGGCTACTGTGGAGTCCAAAGGAGAAGGCTTTCCCAAAGGATAGTTGTTGGGTTTGTGGTTTGGGGTTTTTTAACTCATCTACTCTGTTGCTTACTTTAGTTTTGTTCTCACATCTGGGTAAATAAAAATAGCAAAATTATTACAGTCAGAAGAACATTATGAAAGTCTTTCAGTAATTCTCTAGTTGAAGATGTCTCTGCTCCTTGCAGGGGGTTGTACTAGATGGTCTTTAAATGTCCCTTCCAACCCTAACTATTCTACGATTTTATTCTATGATTCTATGAATTCCTGGATCCAGATACCTGGATTCCTTAAGGATATCTGACACTTACAATAGAAAAAGGGAATCTGAAGATGCGGCTTTGCACCTAGGTTATATGAAAGTACTTTGGAAATGCTGTAAATAGGGGTTAATTAAAAAAAAAAAATCCAATTTTGTGAAGCTTGTGGGCTTTTCTGTAGACAGTGTTATAGAAAAGTGTATTACAGGATATTGAGAAACTTTTTTATTGAATGCCCTCAATTATGTATTACATACAATAAGGAAAAAATAGCTCAAAACTGTCTCCACTGAAAAGAAATATAATAGAATCATAGAATATTAAGGCTGGAAGAGACCTCCAAGATGAAGTCCAACCGTCAACCTAACACCACCATGCCTACTAAGCCATGTCCTGAAGTGCCTCATCTACAGGTGTTTTCAACATGTCCAGGGATGGTGACTCCACCACTTTCTTGGGCAGCCTGTTGCAGAGCCTGACAACTCTTTCCGTTAAAGTGTTTCCTAATATCCAACCTAAACCTCCCCCTGCTGCAACTGAAGGCCATTTCCTCATGTCCTGTCAGAAGTTATTTGGGAGAAGAGACCAACACCTGCCTCCCTACAACCTCCTTTCGGGTAGCTGTGGAGAGCAATGAGGTCTCCCCTCAGCCTCCTCTTCTCTAGGCTGAACAATTCCAGTTCCCTCAGAACTGCTGGAGGAGAAACCCTTTTAGTTTATTCCATTGTACATAGTGAATTACGTTCTGGCAAAGTGTTCTTATTTCAGGAAATTTAATTTCCAAAATGTAATAGCACAATTTCAAGTTTTACTATAGTTTTTCTCCATAGTTTTTGAGTTTCATAGTTTTCTTTTATCTTTAATATTGTGCTTCCATAGTGTGTTTTGGTATATTGTATGTTTTTGCAATTTACGACTATCCTAGCGCATCCATGTATGTCATTGGCAATAAGACACAATATTTGGCCAACTGAAATATACAGCGAATGAAATATTTGGATCTAAATATTTTATAGAAAACTTCAAAGAAAATGTGAAAAAATGGCAAATATTGGTATGAAAATATTTCAATATTAAAATTGTCAAATTACATTTCAAATAAAAATAAATGAAGTGATTTATGTTGGCTTCCTAATTTAAATGCTTCAATAACCATTTGAAATTTCTTACCTTTTTTTTTTTTTCTATTTTATAAAAGGAGAATAGTTCATTTTAAAATGGTGTGCTGTACGCATAGAAGTGTATATGAATAACATATATGTACCCTTAGAGAAAAGTGTGCAGGAATATATTTTAATCTGATGGGTGCTTTTTAAGGCACTTAAGACTTTTAATTTCTATTTCAGAATAGCCTCTTTATGTCAATTTTGAGAGCACTTTCTGGCCAGTTCCACACTACTGGGCTCTAAAGTGGATGCAAGGCCATGACAAGGGAAAAGAGCGGAAGTGTTGGAAAGAATTGGAAGAATTCCTTGCTTGATGACTCCCTCTTTTCCATTTCAAACTTTCCAAGGGAAAAATAGCACAAGTAGACAGGTAATAGGCCATAGGAGAGCATCCAACTTACCAACTCTTACACTCTTTCTGTTGTGTCTACGTTTATTACAAGGACATTCAAACTGTACTAATTGCAGTGATCTTCATAGACGGTAATATTCTTTCACTGCGTAGAGAGATGGACTACTTTCCTGTCTAATCTTCTATTTGTCATGTATTCTGCCCCAGTTTTATTTAGTTAATTTTTTAACTTTAAAAATTTTCTGTTATGTTAATGTTTTCAGGCCTTGGTCTTGTCTTTCCCTCTTCATTTCCAAGTCAACAAGGATTAATTAAATGTAAAAGTTGTGCTCATATAAGTGCATTTGACCAATATGCTGAAGGATGCCATGCAATAAAAGGGAGATGTTCAGAGCAGCCGTGGCATTTCTGAGCTTTTTTTACCCTGTATTTGACAACCTTTCTGTAACTTGTTCGTAAAATATGAAAAGTGAGAAAAATTAAAAGAAGCGGTGATATGCAAGGGGCTTCATTATGCATCCCTTTGGAAAGCAGAAATGTGTATCTATCCTACTAAATTGCATCTCCTGAACTACTTTGAACTATAGAGAGGAGAGACTTATAAATCAAAATCATCTTTCTATTATGTTTCCAGTGCGAAGCTTATTCTAAGTATCTAAAGTTACAAAGTTTGGAGAGGGTAGGACAATTACAATATCTAACAATTAGTTAGATATGACAAATGCATTATTTCTGTTTTCAAGGTTTTTTTAAAAAAGCATAATATAATAAAAGTTGAATTCTAACTTCAGAAAGATTAAAAACCAGACTATACTACCAGCCCTTAACAAAACACACCAAGTATCTATATATTTGGGTTTGTTTTATAGAAATTAATGAATATATCAAATACCCAGTAGGAATACTTAATTAAAAAAAAAACCTGAAAAACCTTAGAAGATATCTTTTAGGCTTAACCTTTTTGGGGGGAAAGGAATCGAGGGGAGTGGGGTGTTGTTTTTGTGATCAATACTGTAATCTAAAAAGCATTTCAAAAAAACATTCACTTTAAGAAAAAGATGCAAATTTTTTTAGAAGCAGAATTTTGTTCTCTAACACATCTAATAATCTTATTAGTCTAGTTTGAAATAGTTGCTAGTACACATATTAGATAGTACCAGTCATTCTATTGCATTCACAAGATGCTTAAATAAAAGAATTCCATCATGATGAATTGTAACTTCTGACTAGCTGATAACTTAATTTCCTGAAGACATATATTGAATGAAGAAAAATGGAATTTACATGCTGTTATTTTAAGTTTTGGGAAGTATGATGAATTTAATCCTGTAGTGATAGAACTGTTTCGTATGTTTGAAGATATGCATGAAAAGGTCTTTTTTTTTATAATTTTTTTTTCCTTCCTTAGTTTAATTTCTGTAAGTCTTGATCTGTGCCACAGATCTCTTAAGTCTTTGTAAGTAGTTTCCCATATTCTGTCACTGTTAAAAATATTTGGATGTGTATAAAGAATGTGACACCCCAGAATTTAAGCTGCTACAACTCCATATAAATATTGACAACTGTATGGTTAGAGGGGGAAAGAGTATCAAATACTCCAGTCTGTCAAAGCTGTTTTTATGCTCTCAGATAATGCTCTTCTAAATTGGGATACTTCTTTCTCCTCATCACTCCTGTCTTTCTAACAGCTCAGAAACAAACATCTCATAATTACATTTAATAATTATTTATTTATTCATCAGATACATGTGAGCTGAATTCAGTAGGAATATTTAGGTATGTGTGGGTTGCATGTATTTTATGAAATTGTACATCACACTAACTCTACTCCCTTTGATCGATGGTGCCCTTATTGAGTTGGATGACTGTTATATGTTTTATATACGACCTGAAAACATATATGCAATTATCCAAATGTATTTTAGATGCTTTTGGATTTTAAAAACTGCTCACACAAAGCCCCACTCCTCCCTCCCAGCCCCTAAGAAAAACCTTAATATTTTCTACCAAAGGAAGTAAGGAAACAGACTAACAAAATATCCCCGTGGTTGTGTTGTATACAGAATTAAATTGTCAATGGATTCTCAAGCCAATTTTCGAAACGGATTGTGCTCTGAGAGTATCAAATCTTATGTTAAGTAGGTTAGCAAGTGATTTATATGGAAATGCAATTTTGACCATAGTAAAAAATAAAGGTGCATACAAAGGCTATGAAGCAGAGGTATATGTAGTGCAGTACTGTGTCAAAACATTTTTTAAAAAGAATCAAAGCAGTGAAAACCTAGAGGAGAGGAAAACCATGTAAGCTTTCTCTGTGTAGTTACTTAGTGTAGAATTGGGAAACCGATTGCCTAAGATGGAAGAGATCCAAAAAATTCATCTAGTTGCCACTCTGCTATGAATAAATGATTGGAGAAAGTGTCGTTTTTTAAAATTAGTTTTGCATTGCGATTATAATTCTGCACAACCTAGACATATGGTGGAGATGTATTTGTTGGAGCGAATAGTTATAGTGTTTTAAAACTTGCTGAACACTCTGTTTAGGAAATAGTTGACAATAAACAAAGATTAATGTTTAGTTTGTGCTTATGAAGTGCTGAGTTAATGTCTACTTTGAGTAACAATATATACATATTAAAAACTTCTCTAGGTTAGACCAAAGATACGTCTAGTCCAGTACCTTTGCTCTAAGAATGCTTAAGGAAGACTGCAAAGGAAGAAAAAGGATGTAAGATTTTTCAAATATACTGTCTCTTCTCTAATGATTTCTGTCTCAGAGACTGCTTGTCTTTAATAGCTCTTGGTGCATGCCTCACTCACAGATCTGATGGCTTTCTGGAACCCCTGTAAAATTAGTGTCTACAGCATTCTATTCCAGACACTTTCACGATTTAATGACTTCTGGATAGAATAAGTATCCTTTCTTCTTCTCTCTGCACACCTTCTCCTTAGTTTATTTAGTTCTTGTATGATAAGAAACCATCAAGAGTTGTTCCGTATTCCTAGTCTCCAGAACACTTTCTGGGGTTTGTTGGGGTTTTTTTTTGGTTTTGGGTTTGTTTTTTTTTTGAGCTCCTAACATGTCTTTGTAGTAATTTCTTTTCCATTCTGAAGAACCTCAGTCAGTTATTTAATAGCTGCTTGTATGGAAAGCTTCCCACATCTTTAATCATTTGTGATGGTTTAGCCCGAATTACCACACAGTTTCTCGCTCACCCTCCCCCTCCCCAGTGGGATGGGGGAGAGAATTGGGAAGGAAGGAGAACTCGTGGGTTGAAATGAAGACAATTTACTAAAATAACAAGGGAAAACTACAATAATAACAGAATATAAGGATATTAAAATATACAAAGTGAACAATATACGTTTTCTCACCACCCGATGTCCCAATGACTGATACAGCCCGTCCCGAGCAGCGATCACGGAAACAAAACCGAGCGGCAAGCAAAGGAGCAAAAGGGAGCCAGTAAGGTAGAGGAAACGATGTCAGCAAAATGAGGGAGAAAGATGGAGGCCAGGAAGGCAGATACCCACCCTGGCCAGCCCCCACTTATATACTGAGCATGACGTTTATGGCATGGAATACTCTCTTTGGCCAGTTTGGGTCAATTATTCTGTCAGTCTTTCTCCCAGCTTCCTGCATCTGTACATTAGTGAGACTTGGAAAGCTGGTCTTGTGTCTTTCTTTATAGGAAAGACAGTGAGAAACTCTTTAGCACGGTGTGTCACAATAGAACAAGGGGTAATGGTTTTAAAATAAAAGGAAGCAGATTCAGACTGGACATAAGGAAAAATTGTTTACAATGAGGGTGGTGGAGCACTGGAACAGGGTGCCCAGAGAGGTGGTAGATGCTCCGTTCTTGGTCTCATTCACAACAACTTGTATCATTAGGGTGTTTGTCAACATTCTTCACACACAAAATCCAAAACACACCAACTACTGAGAGGAAAAATTAACTCCATCCCTGCCAAAACCAGGACATCATTCCCATTGTGTTTCTCTGTTCTTTTTAAAGTTTTACTGCAAGTTTTTTTACACAGGGAGAGACAAAAAGCAAACAGTCAAGTTGCTTATGCAACATGGAATTACACAGTGCATAGTAATGTTTTTCTGTTTGGGTACCAGTCTTTGCCTAATAATTCCTTTTATTGTTGTATTGTCAAGACTGAGTAGATGTTTTCATAAAACTGAAAATTATATTCTCAAATTCTCATACCTAAGTAATAATAGCTAGTTCAGAACCCATCACTGTGTAACCAAAGATAGGCACTTTTTTTTTACTTTGAGTACTGAATTAAATATACTGAATTTGGCATGCAAGTATCATAAGTAAGGTCTTTAAGCAAATCAGCTTTTGTTTCCTACATAAACTACCTGATTATTTGTTCTCCAAATATTCTATCTCAGAAAATTTTATCACTTAGAATCATAGAATGGTTAGAGTTGGAAGGGATATTCAAAGGTCATCTAGTCCAACCCTCCTGCAAGGATCAGGGACATCTCCAACTAGATCAGGTTGCTCAGAGCCCCATCCAAGCCGGCCTTGAATCTTTCCAGGGATGGAGCATCTACCACCTCTCTGGGCACCCTGTTCCAGTGCTCCACCGTCCTCATTGTAAACAATTTTTTCCTTGTGTCCAGTCTGAATCTGCTTCCTTCTATTTTAAAACCATTACCCCTTGTTCTATTGTGACACACCGTGCTAAAGAGTTTCTCACTGTCTGTAGGCCCCCTTTAGGTACTGGAAGATTGCTATAAGGTCTCCCTGGAGCCTCTTCTTCTCCAGGCTGAACAGCCCCAACTCTCTCAGCCTGTCCTAATAGGAGGGGTGCTCCCGCCCTCTGATCATTTTCATGGTCCTCCTCTGGACTGTCTCCAACAGGTCTATGTCCTTGTTTTGTTGGGGGCCCCAGAGCTGGATGCAGTACTGTAGGTGGAGTGTACTACAGAAGAGCAAAGTAGAGGAGGAGAATCACCTCCCTTGACCTACTGGCCATGCTTCCTTTGAGGCAGCCCAGGAATCAGTTTGCTTTCTGGGCTGTGAGCATACATTGCTGGCTCATGTTGAGCTTCTCGTCCACCAGCACCCCCAATTCCTTCTCCTCAGGGCTGCTCTTAATCCATTCTCCGCCCAGCCTGTATTTGTGCCTGGGATTGCCATGACCCATGTGCAGGACCTTGCACTTGGCCTGGTTGAACTTCATGGGGTTCTCGCTGGCCCACCTCTCCAGCCTGTCAAAGTCCCTCTGGATGGCATCCCTTGCCTCCAGCATGTCAACCGCACCACACAGCTTGGTGTTGTCAATGGAGAAGTGAAAGAAGATAATTTTCCAGCTCATTACAAGATCTAATGTGTGTTGTTTGTGAAAGGGTAGATTAGAAGATACTATGAGTAGGACTTTAATATATAAGACTGAAGTGCTAAGAATCATAGGTTAATCCAGTCTGTCTTTAGTTTGGTCTTTAACCTTTGTGCTGATCTTCTTAGATGCATAGCCCATTGCTTGCTTTGATCTTTGGGAAATATATTAGGTACACAGAGCCAGGAGAGGAATACACAGAGTTCTCCTTGTTCTCAAATGTGCCACTGTGTGCAACACAAAGTCATGGTCTTTTGCATGGATGTCTACTCTTAAAAGAGACAAAACTCTGCTCAGCAAATAACAAAAGTTAGAAGCCTCTGTACAGTCAGATAAAAAGCCTACTTTGAGTTCTGCTTTCTTTCTTTTTCCCTCTAAATGTAAATAGTCACATCAGCCAGTTGATAGGTTGGTTGTTTTTTTTTTTTTCAGAATCTCTTTCATCCTAAAACAGCTTCCATCTCTGCTTATTTCTGTGTTAAAGATTTCTATGAGGAGCTGCTTCTTAACTGTGGTCTTTAGATTGCAGGGAACTATTGAATAACAGTTGCATTGCCCTCCTGTTTTTGCAGTGGAAATTTACTAGTTGTGCTGTGCTTCAGGCTTTCTAACTACATTTGAAGTTCAGATAATGTAATCCTGAAGTACTCTTTTAGAATATTGTCCTGTTGTTTTTCTGACAGAACTGGATGAGGAGATACTTTTTACAAAGTTAGGTTATTATAAAACTTGGGATAAGTCCAGAGATCTTAAATGTTTAGAAATTCTGTTACCGTTCTGGGAAAGAAGCTTTGAAATTTGAAAGTGAAATGAAGCTATACAGTAAATAAAATTGGCAGATTATTATATTTATAAACGGAAATCTTTGTGCATAAAGCTGTGAGTTACCAGGGCTGTCACCTCTCTTCTTAAAATTCCCATTTCATTATTGATTAGTTCCAGAAATACTTCATAGATTGAACGACTGCATTTAAAATGTTTCATTTCAGGTGACTGCTAGTATGCAGTATTGATGTTCAGCATCTGTATTTGCAATAAACAGAAGCAGCATTAAATTTGAATCTATGCTAGTAAAATTACTTGAAAATATTTACGCCAACTTTTAGCGTTTAAATAAAATGTTTTTGCTTGAACTAGTCATGTGCAAACACAACATACAGAAATTGATTTTGGCATGAATTCCTTTCTTTGTTTAGACAAATTTAACAACATATTCTACAATAAATAAGGTCAAAATCAATTATCACTATTACTTTAGTGAATTAACACTTCCATGTTCTCTGGATAGGAAAGCTATATTTAACACATAATTTCATTTCCTGTTAATTTTTTTTCAAGAGGAAAGCAGACAACATTATAAGGAATAATGGACTAGTATGCCTTTTTAATTACGTATTATTCCTGATGGACATTACTGATCATTCTTAACCAAATACTGTTTTTATTAATTTCTTGCAAGATACGTAGTTTTCAATATACAGTGCAAACATAGCTTATAGTAAATTTTGTTCTGTGCTTATTTTTGAATAATATAGTGCTATGATTTTTTAGTTTGTTCGTCATCATGACTGCATTACAAACAAGTGGTCTAAATTTAGAGATATTTTGCGGTTTATTCCAACCGTTCAATTGTTAATCTAAAAAACTGAATAAGGAACCATTCTCTAATCACTTATTCCTTAAGATGCTTTGGAATATATTGAACTTATAAAATGATACAATTTGTGTATTTGAATCAAGTTTTTGCAGGATACTGGAAAAAAGACATTTGATAATAGTTGAGGCATTATGTCTTCTGCTTCCCAATGATTTAATAGATCCCACACAAATAAGCTGGAAAAAGTTTACTGCATCTTGGACAAGATATCAGTCTGGAGTACTGGATACTTATTCTACAGTCTACTAGGTTGATTAAAAATATCTGAGTTAGCTTTAAACTATTTTAGATAAAAGTAAAGTTCTGGACAGTATAACATGTGGCTTGCACAGCAATCTGCATCAGAAAGGCTTCTCCTTCTAACTGAGCAAGACATTTTTGATAGCTTTATACTCCACAGAGGTCGTACTTTGAACATCCAACTACTAAGTATTTCTGAGTTTGTGTGTTATTCAGGTGATACTGCCATTAATTTCAGGTTTTTTTCATTGACAGTAACTAGAAAGTAGCACTGGTGGCAAGAGTTACTGAAGAGACAAAGAGCACTAGAAGGTAATTCAATACAGTGATGGACAGAGGGAGAAAGAAGTTTGCTAAGCGAAAAGATGCGGAAGCTATAATTAACAAACACTCCATCAGAACTTAAAATTGATCTTTTGTCTTGGCTGCCACCAAATAATTATAGAATCCACTGCAGGAATAGTGAATGATGGCTGTAGAAATGAGAAGCTATGGCAGCTCTCTGCTCTACAGTTTCTTAGATCGGTCTGGAGCTTTGTACACTGTAAAGATATAAATCCGGGTAAGCTGGGCTTTCAGTAGTTCTGAATGGTAAGATTTTTATTATCGTAATGCTTTTAATATAATTTATAATTTCAGTCTTTTAAGATATTAAAATAAATTTGTATCAACATTATTTGTCTTTATTACTACATTGTGAAGCAAATTTAATTATATATTTGCACATATATCTTGTTGTTCCTGTCTTATTTGATAAAGAAAATGGAGAATGAATAAGAAGTATAGCGTAAAACTAGTTTTTCCCTTTTAAGGCCTACTAGTTTTTCCCTCTCAAGGCCTCTGCCACTTTTATTACTGAAGCTGAAAAGTGTTTAGTGAACAAGGAAGTTAATTACAGTAAGAAAAAAAGAGAAAACTAATGGTAAACAAACATGCATTTTAAATTTGCCTTTGCTTTTGTATTAAAGCTCCTAACTAGCATAATGAGTCACACTAATAGTTCATTCAGTATAGATGAATTGTTTAACTGGACATGATTGCATATTCCTCATGTTCAGGATATGAATTTTGAGATAAGGATGCATATGCAGAGGTTCTGAGTACTCTTAGTTGAAGCTGAAGTTAATTAAAGCTATACTCTGAACAAATAAAATGATACTATTCTTCATCTGGATACCATTTTGGGAAACTAGGCCTCTTGAGCACTTTGGACAGTTTAAGGTTTTTTTTGCCTCACTTCCATGTCTATGCTGTATGATGTTACTATTATCGGTCCCTAAACTCACACTGAGACATGAAGGCATGCTGGCAGTTTGTAAAACACAGCTGTCCCTTCAAAGCTCTTAATGAGGGCTTGAAGGATACTCTTAAGAGCTTTACAGAAATCCAGCTAGACAACATGAACTGGATCACCTTTGCTTTTCACAACCCTTACCACTGTCATTAGTAGTTCAAATTTGTCGCAGACTCCTTCAGAGCTGGGATCACTGAATTGCAGAACATGTCAGAGGGGAATTCTGGCAGGCATTTGACGAAACACCTTCATTCATGTTCAACTTCTGTTTTTTGTGGATCCTTGTCTGCAAAGCTGATTTCTAGTCAGCTGAATCCCTGTGTTGTTACATGGGCTTGCTTGTCCCAAGTGCAAGATTTTTCATTTGTTTTGGTAGAATTTCATAGTTTGTCAGACCATCTATTCTGTGTTATAAAGATCCCTCCGAAGGGCAGTCTTGCAGAAGTATGCTTCCTGATCCTCTGAATTTGGTGCCAACTGCAAGATTTTTGAGGGTCCATTTTGTCCTGTTATCCAAGTCACCAATTAAGTTGTTAAATAGTATCAGCCCAGTATTAAAACTACTTTCAGTGTGCTGACTGCTGGTCATACAAAAAGCTAGCCACTGCCCTTTGAGCCTGAAGGTGCAGTAAGTTACTTATAGTACGCTCATGCAGTCCACACCTCCCTAGCTGGGGCTCAACCATGCTGTGAGCAACTGCATCAAAGCCTTGTTAAAGTAAGTGACATTCATTGCTCTTCCATTAACCATATGGATCATCATTTCATAGTAGAAGCCAATTCAGACTTAAATTTCATGCATATACTCTACTAGATGGTCCCCCCTACACAGTTCAGTAAATAGAGCTTTTTAACTTCTCTAGGAAATTCTCTGATGTTAACATTGCCTATGTCTGCCTTTGCAGCTTGCTATTTTGTTGACATTGTGTTTTTAAAAATTTTGTATCAAATTATCATTCACTCATTACCAGTCTCTGTATATGAAATTGCCATCATCACAGGCTCCATAATTTGATTTTTTTTTTAATTTCAAATTCAAAAAAATACCATGTAGAACAGTTTTATAACGTAACACCACTCATGAATGCTTGTGTGTGCCACTGTTTCCATAGAAAATGTTATTTACAACTTAATAGCATTCCATTTTTATCTTTCCTAAATTCTGATACTGAGTAAACCTTGTGCTGGTGATGTGCTAAACATTTATAATTGGTCTTATCATGAATCATGATTGACTTTATTCCTCATTGTATTTCCTGTGAGGGTTTAGAAAATGTCGCGTATAATCCTCCAATGTGTTTATTGGTACTTATCAGCCTTTTGTGCATTCTTCAAATTGAAAAGTCTTTGTTTGAACGTAGTCAGTCATCATGTTTAATTAATTGTAGCTATCTTAAAGTTTTTTACATGTTTTAAAGAAAAGTACTATCAGTGGTTAAGTCAATGAATATACTTGATCATTGAAGCATCAGTATGGACGGTATCTTTTAGAGTCCTGAAGATGATGGTGTTGGGTTTGTTCTTGGCTTTTTTCAACATAACCTTTCAATATCTGATATTACCTGATTTTGGTAAATCAGCAACCTTGACTCAGTTATCATGGAATATTCTTCTCATTAAAAGGAGTTCAACCTTTTAACCCTACTACTATTTACTAAATGAAATTCAGTTAATGTCCCATTCATATATAATATAAGGAGAAAGTTATGATTGACAGGTTTGTGAAGGTTAAGAAAAGAAAATCTCTTATCAGTAGTTTATGCTTACTAATCAGCAGCTGTCCCAACTGGAAATTTGTAGGGTCCTGCAAATCAAAAGCTGTTGAAAGTATCCAAAGTAGAAATTGAATATAGTCTGTTAGGTAAAATTGTCTTTAATAACAGGTCTTCTCACCATAACTTATCTTCCTCATCCATCCTGGAATTAGATCAAAAGTGAGGCTTATTAAGGATAGACAAACTGATTTTAAAGTTACTAAATTTTTGGCACAATTTTACTTCAAATTTCACTGCTAGTATAGCTTATGGAGAATATATGATCTCTTGTCTGCCAGATGAGTGACGGGGAACTTAGGGAAGGCCTCCCTCCCAGAAAGATGGAGGCTGGGAAAACTCTGATGCAACTGATGACCTCCTGTGAAGTTGGAAGAAAGAGGACTTCAGGGACATATGCAAGCTAGAGTGAATTTCTTAGCAGACAGCAAACAGTTAAAATTATGATGAGAGTTGAGTAATAGGTGAAACAAAAATTTTATTTTAATGTAAGCAGCCTAGGACAGCGAGTGGGATTGGCTTGAGGAAAGCAAAGAAACTGATACTTGGACTTAGTGTAGATAGAACTTGCAATCCATAATAAGTAATATGTTTTACTTTAGGGGTAGGTGGAAATCAAGATGGCTGATATGGAAGATATTGTGAAAAGCTTTCCATTGTTCCTTTAAAACAAATTCTAATGAAATTGGTAAACAATTTACAACTCTAGAGGGGTTTATTAATTAGCCTGGTCCTATTTAACCCTAGGCAGTTTTTTCTCTTTATTTAATTTATTTTTTATAGTGAAGTTTTTCATAAATGAATTTTCTGTTTGTATATGTGTCAGTAGATAGACGTGTCCCAAAACTTCATCCTATGACTTTGTGCTTGTATCATTGGAATAAATTAGTGGTTATAATAACAGCTACTATTATTTTACTCTTACAGCATTGGTTTTACCTCTTTAATATTTGAAGGTCTCAATTTTGTGGATTTAAACCATAGTATTCAAAATAAGTTCCTTATATATGAATAACTTAGGAGCAGGATTTGGTTTTAGTTTAGGGGTCATAATTGTTACAAAATCCTAGATATTTGAGAGTTCAAGAGTTCAAGCTTTTTTTTTTTTTTTCCTTCAGGAAAATAAGTTAAAATGTGTGGGGTTTGGTTTGGGTTTTTTGGTTTTTTTTGTTGTTATTTTTTTTCCTTTGTACAAACATGATGACAGGTCTTTATTTTCTTCTTTATGGGAAACTACCTCTTCCTTTCCAACTTAAGGAATTCCTCAGGTTAAGACAGTGGAATTGTTGAGCTGTTCAGCTAATAGACTAGCTAGTGCTAGCCTATGTTCCTATTCTTGCCAGATAATTTACTCTTTTGACTCATTATTTTACTGTCACCACCATAAACTGCCTCTGGCTCTGGCAGTACTGTGTTGATGGGTGCTAAGAGAGAATTCAGGGCGATTATTACTATAGGCTTGCCCAGTGTTTTCTTCTCTGGGCACTGGGCAGTTATCAATTACAGGATACTTCTTTTCTGGCCTTGTGGATTTTTTGATATGTGTTTAGGGTAGCTTTAATATATAGCTGTGTAACTGTGATTGATCACAAACTCTGTCTATAGAGCTATGGATTCTGCTCAATATTATAAATTCAGACTATGTTCTGAGTTTAGACTGCAAAGGTTAATCTTTGTGGTATGTGTCACATTATGTCTGTGTCCCACCTTGTCTGTATCCCGCATTCTGCCCCACCTTCTTTCCTTTTATCATTTGTCTTCAAACATACTTAGTTAAAAGCATTGTCAAGGAGAAGCGCTTCTCCAGATGGGTATTTATCAACTGTCACTCAGTAAGAATTTTTATATTTTAGAAGCTGATCAGGAAAGATGGTATCTTCCTGTATCTGGAGCCCGATGAGATGGCTCAGCTTTGTAAGCCCAGATCCTTAGGGATTCTCAAGAAGAGAGTGATCTGGAATAGGGGGAAGTGGGACTAACTTTACTGTTCTAAAAATTCGTGAATCCTTGAATCCTTAGAGTTTAAATCTGCAGTATTCCTTGGCTTGTTCTGTGCTGAGAAGATAAATTATAAAATCACACAGTCTTGGATAAGATGCTGGGAAAGATGTATTTAAGCTATGGAAGTGTTCCAGAGATGTCAGGACTTGACACTGCAGGCAGCTGAATGCCATTCTAGTGACTGGCAAAGTGCTACACAGGAAGATCAGAAAAAAAATAACTCTAAAAAGCAATTTCTAGATTCTTTGGTTTATAGAAGTCTAAAAGCCACGAGGATCCAGTGACAGGGTCCATAGCGGGATTCTGGCGGATGACCTCTACAGGACGCACATGGAGAGACATAATCACACTTACTGCTATGTATTTGATACACAAATTGAAGAATCTGAGTAGTTATTTAGTATTGATTTATATTGGCTAATGTATCAGTTGTCAGTGTTTTGAAAACAATCTTTTTCTCATCTTGGAACAAATTAAAAGGTTAGTAGAATAGAAAACAATCTGGTTAGTGTTTCTGTGCTTAATTGTGTATATATTTGCTATTCTGACAGCAAATTATAGTCCAGTAGCATCTTCTGAAGGGTGTACTGTTGTTCAGAATAAGATCTGAGATAAGATATTGGAGGTAAAATAAAATACTCTCTGTTATGATCTCCCTGTTGTACAGACTAGCATACTTACTGGAATATTACAGCTCACTTCTTCCCATACATGAGGAGATGTGCATGTGGGAATGGATACATCTTGCCCAAAATTCAGGCAGAAACTGGCAAGAAAACATTCCTACAAACTCCAACTTGTGTGCACACTGAGTTTTGTCCCCAAGCCACAAGGCAGACATAACCATGAACCCTCTTCCCTTCGCTTCACTCAGCGTTAAATCCAAATAAATTAATTCCAGATCTAAAATACCCAGCCGTTGCTCACTTCAATATCTGGAGTTATTGCATAAATAGTGTATCTGAATATATTTAAGAAAGGACCAGTAGAACTAATAGGATCAGTGGGTGTAAGTAGTGAGGTTGAGAATCAAAAAGAGAAGAAGAGCTGGGGAAAAATAAAAGGAAGTGAGAATAAGAAGAGATGAAAGACGAGACAGTGGGAAGAGGAAAAGAAAAAAGTGGAGCCTATTCTAAATGCATCTGAGCCTCTGTGTAGCTGTGAAAACAACTAGAAGAGAAAGAAAAGATTTATTAACAGATTTTAAATTGAAGTAAACCAGAGAATCTGCCAAAATACTACTTTTAAATATAAAAATCTGCTGTAAGATTGTGTATATGTACAGTTTGAATAGATATTTTTCAATGATCATTGGTTTGCAGATAAATGCAGAGGTCATTGGATGTCAACCTCCTTCTTTGTTTTCTATGGACTATCCTTTTTATATATTCTTTTTTTTTTTTTCCTAAATAGAGATTTTTTTGAAGGTATTATTGAAAAGCAATCTTTTTGTCTTCTGAGTGGAACAGATTGCATCAAATTATAGATATTTTTCAAAGCATTTCCCTGGGGAAAAGTATCCTGGTTTTAAGAGTTTTATCTACCTTGATAAATCCCACTCTAGTTTGGCTATTCAGAAGTGTTGCTTAGGCTGCTCACAGCTGCAAGTACAGCCCTGTTGTGGGAGTTTGTGGCTTGATCTGGCCCCATCACATTCCTTCCTCGGTCTTCTCTAAAGTTGTTGTTGCTGCTGATTACAGATTCTGGTGCAGTGGAGGAACATTCAATGTTCTCTTCAGCAGAATGATCCCTTCATACTACTTGTTTCTGTCTACATCTTTCCAAAACTGAAAAGTAAGCTACTAAATTTATAACTAACCCAAAGCTCAAATGAATAAATGCAGTGTTGCTGATAATTTTGTTGTGGAAACAAAGAAAATCACACTGATAGGTAACTGAAGAAGCAAAATAAAGGCTTTCACTTTAACATCTTCTGCCCTACTATTTAAATATAATTATAATTTGAAGACTGATATCTGTGCAATCAATGTGTGCTTATGATGCATGATCGATGGCATCCCCAGCTTAGGGCTGCAGCTACTTTTCTCAGATTTTTGTAAGTCTAATGAAGTAAGAATGTATTTACAGTGACTGTAGAAACCAAACATGTCTTTCTTTACCTTTCTTCCATAGGTTCACTCACTACAGTAGTCAGCATTTTCAGAATCTACAAAAAAAAATCCTTAAAATATATTTAAAAATACATATTCCTGCTGTAGATCATTTCCAGTGCACAGAAATATGTCATGAAGGAGTTGGTGAAATGCATAGAAGTTGACAGCATGCACAGCAGTGTCAAACTGAAGCTGTTCAGAGACTTGGCAATGTGTATAAGGAAGTTGGTGTTAATGTGATGTTATAAGGAAAATTAGAGAGGTGCTTTGGGAATGGTGCATTACATTTGGCAAAGATGAACAATCTGTCTCCCCAGAAGAAGCAGGATAGATCATGTTGTTATATTTATTTTTCTCCTGTCTTAAATGTGTAAGTACAGCTAAAAATGAACGTAAATGAATTTTTCTCTTACTATCTTTTTTGTATGCTTTTTTTTTTTCCTATTCCACATGTGATTTTCAAGTCTTTGGTACAAATTTCTGAAATACCTTTCTCACCACTATTGTAAAGACTCATCACTGCAGTATTGGAAGATTTGAAGTTCAGTTATGTACATCTAAAAACATTAACTTCGGAAAACTAAACACTGAGATTCTACAAAAAAGTTCTGAGACTAAATTTAACATCCCATCAATGTTGCATACTTGGTAATTTTGGTAATCTTGGTAATCTTGTTTCCTGCTGAAACAGTCCAATTTCAGTCCAATTCTGCCACAGTGGTTATGAACAATATACTAGCATAACAATAACTGTTTTTCTTTTTTAAAAGAAAGTATCTAAAACACAAGCAGAGGCAGTATTTATTTACAGACAATGTCAGTGTTGTTGTGAAGACTCATCTTATTCTCCATATTCTGAACAAAACTACTTATTCTATTCTATGCTGATGGATACAAGTGTAAAATGTTAAATGCTGCACACTAAATGAGAAAATCAGTTGCAAGTCTATGAGGTTTTTTGAAAATTCTAATGTATCTCATTTGAGGTATAATATAGCTCAATGATCTGCTAGATTCTCATTTCTGCTTTATTTTTGCACACACCACTCTTAGCATATGCTCTCCTATTTTAAAATAAAAAAAAAAAAAAAAACCACATTTTTAGTGGATTTTTAAAAAGTAACTATTACTGCAAGGACAACTGTATTTAAGAAAATGCCACCAGAAATTGTAGCAATGCTGTGAATGCACAGTAAATAAGTGTGTCCATACAAGTGACTGGACAGGTAACATGTCTTAGCTGTGGGTTTCATATCATCATATGTGTCATATTAAGACAGGTATGATTGAAATAAGTAATTTGGCATATTTTCTTAAACAGTGATATAGCATTCTAGGTGAGAGAGTTTATAATATTTTCTGGACTGTTGTGGTTTCTGCTACTTTTGGAAATATTTTTAGTCTACAACTGTGTTAATAATATCTTAATAATCTTTTGTATAGCCTTGAAGTCTAAAAATGGCAATAGGTTATTAGGGAATTAGGGTTTGATTTACTCTGAGATTTTCTTCTAATCATTAACTTTTCTACAACTTACTGGCTAGAAATATATTGTTGTATAACTTTGAATATTGACTCTATAAAAGTTGCGAGTTTATATATACACATAAACCTAAGATACTGTATCTGACTACTTTCAGTTCAGCAATTCCAGTAACATGCATCAAATCAAATTTTATTTTTATCTTTGAAATGTCCCTCAGGATTCATTGAATGATGCATAAATTCAGTTACAGAACATACTGAGAGGATACGTTAAGGTTGTGCAGGCAGTTTCAGTCTGGTGAGATGACAGTAGAAGCAGGAGGGAGAGAGATTTATTTACCGGTTTGTTTACTGTCTCTTCAAGACATGTAAATTCATAAAAGCTAGAATTCTGTTCTTCTTCATAAGGAGAAAGATCTACTCCGTCACTTAGGATATGAGGATATGCAAATAAATAGTTTATGAGAAAGAGACTGTTGATGTTATGGGAGTAGATTACTGACTTCCCCTGCAACAGAAGACTTTAAAGCTATATAGATCGTGAGTTGACTTTCTTAGCCTGTGTTTTCCTCTAGGCTTGAAAAGGTTCTCATAAGAATTGAATTACCTCTGCAGCTTCAGAGGATTCTCGTTACAACCCAAACTGTAGGGTGAACCCTTTGCACTGTTGTAAATATCCTTACCATAAGCAGTAGTGATACTTTTCAAAAGATGCTTAGGTTTACCTAATATTCCTGTAGTTCTGATACAAGAATATTAGGCAAAACCTAATACATAGAGATATTTCTTTATATTTTCCAAAGTGGCTTTAGCCAGATTTGAATGGTAGATCTTTACAAGTTTATTTCATGTATTTCCTGTTCATAAAGCAATTCTCTACCTATCTGATCTGGTTCAGGTGTTGATACGAAGTAATGATGATAGAGTGGTCACCAGAAAAACCTGAGGAAGATATTTGAGTTGTCAGTCAATGCTGCTAATGCTGCACTTCTGGCAATTCTTGATCTTGAGTGGTGTATTAAATAAGGTGCAGCCAACAGCTGCATAGAAATGTTCCGTGTTTCTGTATACAGTGACAAGGGAGTCTTAGAGAGTCAATGACTCCTCATATTTCCATGAACAATGCTTCTGAACTGTTTTTTTTTAAACAATCCCGGTGCCCTGCAGAGCAAGTGGAAGTATATGTTTTATTGATTTTTATAAAGACTTAAAGTGAATCATTATAGTCCATGTTACAGTCATTTGCAACTTGAGTCCTGTTGAGTGCTTTAGGCTGTGCAGATTTGAGAGAAACACAAGATCTTAAGGAGAAGTTTGATTCAATGGACATAACAAGTGAAATTAAGTTAATTAAAGTACGAATGACATTTAAAATACATGTATAATAAGCTTTGAAATTTTTATTTAGTTTTATCAATTTGTGAATTAGAAATTAGCAAAAAGTGATTACCATTGATTTTCATAATGGTGGCCATCATTCAGATTTTTAAAAAGATAATTAAACAAAGCATTTGTGATATCTAAGCAATGCGGAAAAGATTCTTTACTATTTAGAGCTAAACCTATTAAAAGCAGTTAAAAATATCAGAAGGGTCAGTTCACTTACTGAATGAAATTATTTTCAGAAGGTAGTAAATACTGTTTATTAATTCAGTTGCATTACATCTAAATTACTTTTTTCATTAAACGTGTTAAAATACGTGAAATTATGTTTCACTTAGTTAGAATTAGAGCATATAAACACTGTAAAGAAAACTTACAAATCACATTTGCTGGCTGAATCTCATGTAAGATAAAGAAGCATATCTTAAGACTATAAAAATGGCTATACTGGTTCCAGGTCCAGGTAGTCCAAAACTTTCTCTCACCCATGGACTTAAGTTTATGTCTGCAGACATGTAAGAATAATATAATTATACTTTGTTCATACTCTCCCAAGTGTTTGTGCGATCTCTTCATGCACATGTAAGCTTCTAGAATCCACAATATCCTTTAGCAAAGAGATTTTTTTTAGATCTGTCACTTCAAGTATGAAAACTACTGTCCTTTGTTTTGACCCTGACCTCCCACTTGCTTATTTTGCTGGCTTTCTAGTCTCACAAGAGACAAGCCATCAATACCCTTTTCAGCTTTTCCATGACAGCCATGATTTTTGTAGACTTGTGTCAAAGTCCTCTACATCATATGTTTTGTAAAAGAAAAATCCAAGCCTATTTGATAATTTTTCATATTTAAACTGCTCTATACCCTTATCATGCTCTAAGTTTTCATCTGCTTTGCAGAGGACCCAGCGCTGCGTATGGTATTCATATAGACAAATACTGGAGCAAAATTATGGAGTTTTTGTATGTTTTTAGTTCCTTTCCTAAGAATTTCTAATCTCTGATTTTAATTTTCCTCTACGAAAGAAGATAGAGTTTATAAAACTACTTATCCTCACTCAACTGTCTCTCTCCTGCCAAGTCAACTTACAGCCCATTGATCTAGATTAGAAGGATTGCTTTTGCTGTTGTATAATACTTCCCTCTCCATTGAATTTATCTACCATTTTATTGTTTGGGTTCTAAGTCTCATAAAGTCCTTGAGCTACTTCTCACAGTCTCCATTCATTCTTACTACTTCAAAGAACCATTAAAAAATATAGACTTTGTTTTAATGGTAAACATTTTATTAATGCGTACATCTATAAAATTTTGTAAGATATAATGGTCTTTGTTTTATTTAGTCACTGAATTTGTTTCAGCAGATTTTTTTTTTATATTTTTTTTTTTTAATTTTTCTTCTATGGTCATCTTTGGTCCTTACAGATGAAAGCTGTTTCAATAATTTTATGCTAAATTCAGTAAAGCAAGAAGTCAGCTGACATATTCTACTTTAACCTGATTTTTAAAACTTTAAGCATTCTTAATATTTCCAGGTATTGAGTAAAAGTACTACCTTCCATATTAGTAAGAGGAAATAGAAAGCATAGGTTTTTTGGTTCATGTTTGTCTTTCAGAGAAGCTTTAAATTCTTCCATAAAATAAATGTTTCCTAGCATGACCTGTCAATTGTTCTCCATTAAACCTCATTGACTAGTATTATAAATAAATGCAGACAAGATTGTGTTTTCTTTTATGGTTTCCATTAATTTTCTTTATCGAATTGGTTTGTACAGGACTTCCTAACATCATGAGCTATTACAATATTATAAATGTCAACAAAAAGTCATTTTCCAGTCTCTTGTCAGCAAAGATGAAAGACGAATAAATGGTAATTATAATGGTAAGTCTGTTAAAAGCTTTTGAATTTGAATAACAACCATATTGCTGTAATATAAAAGTAGAATCCTCTGCTATGCTGACAATAAGACTGGAAGTAAGACCTGAATTTTAATCCAAGCTCTACAGCTAAGACATTAGAGTCATGAAAAAGTTATTTATGGTTTGTTTTTGTTTTGGTTTTGTTTTTTTTGTTTTTTTTTTTTCTTGTGTGTGCTGTTAAATGCATTATGAAAACAGAAAGACTCCTTTGCTGGCATAAGACCCTAGAGAACAGGCACTCATGAACGCTGTTCTGTTATGTATCATACCAAAACATTCTACTAAATATGTGAATAAGATGTTTACAACAAATTCAAAGCAGAAGATAGAGCAGAAAATGACAAAATCAGTCATGCTAATGGTGATATGTGCTGATTTAAAAATTGCTGTAAAAGAACAGAAAAATGACACTGATGAAAAGCTTTTTTTTTTGTCATTTTGAGAAAAGTGGGATCAATGCCAGAAGAAGAAAAGACACATTACCTAGCTGCGTTTCAGTTTATTCAAGCCACCAAGTAATGCTGTCCCTGAAATGTAGGTTAATATAGTTTTAAAAGGCAATTGCTTTTAAATTAGGTTTGAATTAGGCAAACAAAACAAATACAGGCTTGATGTGGTCTTAATTTTAGATAGTGTGTATCAGTTTGCATCATGTTCATTAATTTAGACTAAGAAGAGTGTTTTGTGGCTGCCATGATTAAATACACACAACTTATGTAAGTAAATGAAAAAGTTCAAATTGTACATTTGTTAATGGAATTAAATTACAGTTGCATACATTCTTCCTCCCTTTTTCCTAACACTACCCTACCCCTCATGCTATGTTTTAAAAATAAAGTGATATCATTTTATCTGTTGGCTTACAAGAATACTGATATAGCTTAACATATATGAAGAATGACAACCTGAGATGTATGACTTTTGGAAAAAAATGATACTTGAAGTAAGATTTTGTTATTGATTTATCTCTGTTGCTGTTGGGATATTTTTGCAAAATGTCAGCTTTGAAAAGTCCTTTGCCCTGCCTTTCAGAGTTTAATTACTAAATATTGGGCAAACTAAGAAAATTGAAGCACTTACACCTTATTCTAGTTGATCATCATTTGCAGTATTGTAATACTTTCCTCAATTACTTATGCTTAGCTGCTTTCACTTATATTCGTTGATAAATTTTTAAAAATTTCCTAAGATGAGCTGCACATGGAGCTAAAAGCTTTATAAGTGAACACACTCACTGTGTATGTCTTCATGTATTTTAGGTTGTAAGTTATTTAGGTGAAGCTATTTAGATGCATTGTCTATATCTTCCAAAAATTCCTGTCTGTGGGACATGTGACAGAGATGGACAAATTCTTTAAGATTTAAAACAAAAGTATCAATGGTGTATGTAGTAGTGATGTGTATCAATAATATGACATATTGCAAAATAAAACATACCTCCAAACCAAAAGATGTCTGATAATTAGAGTCATAGAATCATAGAATACTTTGGGTTGGAAGGAACCTTAACGATCATCTTGTCCAAACCCCCTGCTATTGTCAGGGACACCTTCCACCAGACCAGGTTGCTCAAAGCCCCATCCAACCTGGCCTTGAACACTTCCAGGGATGGGGCATCCACAGCTTCTCTGGGTAACCTGTTCCAGTGCCTCACCACCCTCACAGTAAAGAATTTCTTTCTTATATCTAGTCTGTATCTTCCTTATATCTAATCTTATCTAGATCTAATCTAATCTAATCGATATCTAATCGAAATCTAAATGTCCAGTTTCTTTGCTGATTCAGTAGGAGTGATGTTATTTTGCATTTGGTTTCAGTAAGTTCTGAAAATATTTTAGAAAGATATCAGGAAGATATTTATATCAGAAAATACTTGGAAAATTATAGTAGAAAAACTGATCTTAATTTGATCTAATTTTAACTGAAGGACAATGAAAGTAGGTCTGTAACACAGATTCTAGGTAACTAAAGAGAAAAAGTGAGAACAGTACTTTCATCATTTTCAGTAAAACACTTGGTATGATACCACATGAGAACCTGCTCAGTCAACTAAAACACTGGGAGTTTTAGTTTCTTCATCGTAAAATGAATAAGAAGCTGGCTGAAAGGGAGGTGACATGGGTTCAGTGAAATGGGTAAATATCACTTTGAGAAGTGAAGTTCTCCAGTGACCACCTGGGAAGCAAACTTATTTAATGCTTTCACTAATACCCTGACAGACAAAAGAAAAAAACTAAAAGAAGTCTCTAAAAGAGCAAGATTTGGGAGTCCTCATCAATACAGGGATATGTAGGAATACTATAGTAGAGGAACTGGACATCCTTGAAGCCTGACACAGTAAGTGCAGGATGAACAGTAATGTTACGAAGTGCAAGGTCTTATACTTGGTTAATAGTAAGAAATTATGCTTCAAGCTGAGAACTAATCTACTGGAAAAAGCAGAGTAGAAGGAAGTTATATGGACCCACCCATAACAGGGTAACTGAGGAACCAGATAAGATTGATGTGAAAATGGCAATTGCATTCTTTAGATGTATTGAATGAAGTCTTTCAGGAAACGATATAGATTAGTTGATAAATTGCACTTTTTTTCATTCAGAATATTGTGTACAGTTTTATTTCATGTGTTTTTAAAAAGGGTGAATTCAAGCTGGATCAAATAGAGTGATAACTTCAGTAACGAAAAATGTGGTGAGAGGAACCAGAAAAAACTTGACTCAGTACCATTAAGAAGAATGAAGGGTAGGAGAGTTTGCAGAATGGCTGTAGCAGCCAGGAAATTGTCAAACTCTTTCAACCATCTAACATACGTTCCTCAACCAACACAGAAGCATTTTATATTTAAACCATTAGGGTTTTTGGTTTTTTTTTTTTTCAATCTTTAATATTTCTGAACCCCTTCAGTAGAGTTGTTTTTTCCTGGTCAGTGTTAGTGTTTTAAAATGTCTTCCCAGTAGTTAACATTCTGGTCTCACTACTTTTGTCCTCTTTTACGATCACCTATTTTTATGTTACTTCTAACTAGATATTTTTTCATAGCTCTCTATAACCTATTCTGTTGTCCACATCTCCAGTTATACATCTAGCTTTTATTTAAATTAGTTTATTTCATTTTTTTTTTGTTGTTTGCCTTTCTCCTATTTATGTGAAGAACGTATCCAGTCATTTTTTTGTAGGTAAGAACCAGGGATGCATGTCTGACTGATATTGCATCTGGACGAGTTAGAAACAAGCTCACTAATAGTGTATACCATAGTAGAGCATTCAGTCTTCTGATAATGGTAAGCTATAAAAGGTAAAACCTACTGGCTGCTTATATGTAATATTCCTTCTGGATGAGGCTCTGAGCAACCTGATCTAGTCAGGGATGTCCCTGCTTCTTGCAGGGGGGTTGGACTAGATGCCCTTTGAAGGTCCCTTCCAACTCTAACCATTCTATGATTCTATGATTCTCTGTAACCAAAAATATCCAAATCAATTTTTTTGGCTTGGTAAACTGAATTCATTTCACTTCCAGTTTTTCTAAACCTTTACCCTACTTTTTCATTTAAAATTAAATAAACAAAATGTGTGAGACCTAAATTTCAAAGAATTATCATTGCTCTACAAAGGCAAAATGGAGAGAAAGCTAGGAGTCATCCTAGCAGGTGATATCTTCTACTGCCATGGCTTCAGGCTCTAGGGAAAAAAAAAAAGGTATTTGCTTTCAGAACTAGGTTTATTTCTTTCAGGGAGGAAAGAAGAGATGGTAATTCATAATTTAGTTCCTGGGCCTATCTTTCTTTTCTGTTTCTAAATTAATGTCATGGCAGCCTAGGCTCTAATAGAGGTGCTCCCCTTTGTGCCTGAGAAGGTTTTGTACACACCACACCTTTCCCCCCACACCAGTGATTGCGTCTTCCACCTTGGCTGCAGACAGTTCATGAACAGGGATTTTCAGGGAGTTATTTGTCAAAGAGCTTTGCTTCAGGTACTGCTCTGTAGGCTTAGGGCTTTTTTGGTTGGGTGGTTTGTTTGGTGGTTGTTTTTTTTTTTTTTTTCCCAATAAGGAGAAAATAAATGCAGGTATGTCTCAGGAGGTCTGCATGATAGTGTCACTGAAGAACCGTCTCCTATAACATA
>WHYT01013159.1:16494-27462 GCA_009806455.1 Tetrax tetrax
TGGGTTTAAATTAGAAGGAGGTAGGTTTAGATTAGATATTAGAAAAAAATTTTTTACAATGAGAGTTGTAGAGCACTGGAACAGGTTGCCCAGAGAGGTGGTGGGTGCCCCATCCCTGGAAACGTTCAAGGCCAGGCTGGATGGGGCTCTGAGCAACCTGATCTGGTCAGGGAGGTCCCTGCTTCTTGCAGGGGGGTTGGACTAGATGACCTTTGAAGGTCCCTTCCAACCCAAACCATTCTATGATTCTATAATCCAACATGTGGTCCTTCGAAACACGAAACCCACCTAGTGACTGATGCTCTTTCCCCAAAGATCCCAGACTTCCAAGGCAAAGAGAACAGGCTGCAGCGAAGCAGCAGTGAACGCAAAGGTTGCTCACACGTTTAGGCGAAGACAGTTACGGAAGAAAGGAGATGGTGATGACTTGCACGGCAAGGTCATCACCAGCAGCAACAATCTGAGACACACTAAACTCACGGGATTAGACGCAGGTTTCCTACCAAAGCCTCTTCTGTCCAAGTGACAAATTAATGTGGTTCCTTGGAAGAGGATCCACAGAAATTAACCACCTTTCAGCAGTTGACTGTTAAGCTTTGACACTGAAGAACTTTATTAGCTATGAACAGAACTAACAGAGCAGGATTATCTCCACTATGTTTTAAATTTAGAGGCTCTTTCACTTAAGCAGTACCAGGAAGTTGCTTGTCATCTCTTTAATTTCTTATTTTATCTCCACAACTACAAGGATTTAAGAACGTCCTGGCCTCCCTCCTAAACCGCAGCCTTTCTGCTGTCTCCTTGGTCAACAATTCAGTTAAACGATCTGTTAGCCCTTGGCAAGCTGGACAATCACTGTACACAAAACAACAACCCGTACGAAACCAAAAAGAGATGGCAGAGACATCTGTAACGCTTTCTGCACTTTTATTCTTCTCCTGGTCCAACCCATCTTCCGATCTCATTCCGAGAAAGCTTCAAGGTCACGTCAGAACAGCCACAAATGCATCACCGGTGTGCGCAAAATTCAGAGAGATAAAATTGTAAAGGTAAAAACAAAACTAAAGGCGTTAAAATATTTCTTCTGAGTCCAAGAGACTACAGTTTGGGTTTATTTGAAAACATATTCCAAGCTTTTAAAACAAGCTACAGTCTTTTCTGACTAATAAAAAGGTCAATTTGTTGAGGAAAATGAGAGGATCTTTCTGGTGAACGCTTTCTTTCTGTCGTCCAGTATATTCCCATTTTCCGACTAACTTGTTCACACCACGGCTTTCTCCGTCTCCTCCACTTCTCGCTCTTCCCCACGGTTCCTAGCTTTTTTTTTTTTTTTACAGCAAAAAACCATCTTGACTCTCATCCTGCCTTTGACATGGAAGTGGCATCTGTTCAAAAGAAGGCTGAGCTCAGAGAGAGGGGAGAGGTATTTAAAAAGTCTATAAATAGGCTGAAGGTGGTAGGGCTCGGCTTCAAGGCTACGTTACAAACAAACTCTGGTGTCCAAGCCACCGGCCTAAGTCATCTCTATAAAATTAGTGGCAGCTAGGCTCCAGCAAAGGGAGGCGTCATCTTCACGACTCTGAAAAGTCTGAATCACCTCTTCTGAGCGAGTCTCCCCGGTTAAGGAAGACCCAAGATCGACCGCTTTGTCTGCAACGGAAAATGCACCGAAATGATAATGGCAAAAAGCCCTTTGGATGGGAAGAGAACAAAGAAAAGGAAGACGTTTCTTAAATTATCAACGCCACAGAACTTGGCTTTACATATCTGGGCTGAAACATTGTGTTTTGCTGTGGAATTTCTACCTAGACATCACAATGCTGACTCCAGACAAGCAAGGTGACAGAATCCAGTCCAACCCCTAGCCACGGCTGCGGTGAGGGAGTCTTGGGTGGCCGGATGACCACGGACTCAGGGAAGTTCTTGGAAAGCTATCCATTTTCAAACCAAGTGCTCATAGCTGATCTTGGGTCTGTTTTGGAGACGGAGCTGTTGTCACGACCACAGTGGAAACTGCTTTAGTAGAGCCAGACACTGTTCCCTGCTGGAGATGGGAGGCTGGTACAGTTTGAATTCGAACCTGTTTGAAACGGAAAGAAAAAAAATTCAACTCATGTCACGAACACCCCCGTAAACTATCTGCTTCTGCTGCCAACAAAAATCCAGTTACGTGGACGACACCAAGCACCAAAACACATCAAAACAATTAAAAATCACATCTGGATGGAGGGAAGGTGCACTGCATGTGCCTACTGCAGACACCACAGCCAAGCTGTGTACCTAGAATTTTTATGGAAGCCCACAAATCAAGTATAAAGTCCTCAGGGAGGTGTTAAGTCACCATTTTTGGTGACTTAGCATCATTCTAGGTGCCGTTACCTGCGTGGCCTGGCCTTGCTGCTGCAGCTGCTGCAGTTGCTGTGCCGTCAGGAAACTCACTGGCTTGTTCCCAGCGATCAGTTTTGTCCCTGCGGGCATGGTGGTCAGGATGATATTTCTACCTAATCCACTGATGCTAAAGGGAAGAGAATTGGTGAAAGGTTAGCAAGCAGCGCAGCAGGCTAGGTGTTTCAGACTCACAAATTATTCTCCAGTTGCTAGGAGATTAATCTAATAGCTGCTTTCAAGGCAAAGAATGCTTTTTCTTCAGCGTACCTGCTAGAACCTACATCTCAGGGCACTTCCCCAGGAACTTATTGAACACAGAGCTTCCTCAACCTCTTTCTAAAGCGAAACTGCCGGATGCAAAGTACTCACTTGGCCCCGAGGTTGCCCTTGATGATGGGAGCAGTCACCACGCTCTTGCCTTTCACTGGCTGGCTGATCACCGAGAGCGGCACTGTTATTCGTGCCGGTAGCTTCCCCTAGGAAAAGTTGGAAGAACACATGAGGAGCTGCGGGGGGTTTGGCTTGCCAACATGCAATTACCACTCAGCTGGCTTTTTAGGAGTCCCGGGAGCAGAAAGCAACAGCAGCTTCGCTGGTGAAATCTGCGCTCATGAAAATTCACCTCCGTCTCAGCCCCGAAATCCCGCATCATCTCTGCACCACGGTATTTCTCTGGGAAGGAGCACTGCACCCATCCGTGGTTTTTATCCTTAGAAAGCTACGCTCATGTCAATTAGCTTATTCAATTTTTGCAGTAGATTTTACGGTGCCGTCAGCTTTGGGCATTAAAATTGTACGCAACGGGGAATTCGGTAAAAACTTAATACAAGTAAAAAGCACTTCTATTTCTGACTCTGCTCCACGAGAAGTGTGGGGCAAGACGCTGAGCTGCACGAGGTAGGGCTTTACATAAGCAAAGTTTATTTAATTCACTCTCAACAGGAGGTAAAGGAAGATGTATCTGACTGTTTTCTGGGCATTCAGCATTTATCTACGATTCCAACACCGTGAGATGAGCTGCAGTACTGAAGTTGAGCCTTTGTGGATGTAAAAGGTAGTTTTCAGACACAAATCCTCAGTGCGTTTCAGAATTCCCCTTCCTCACCCACCTCCCCAAAAAGTTTAGCGTTACTTACTGCCTGGGACGTAGACACGACCGTGGTGCTGACGGGTACCTGCCGCACAGCCGCGGCTCCTGCGCCTATAGTTATGGGAGTCCCGGCAGCTCCCGAGGCCACGGCAACTGCTTTCGACACCGTAGCGCTCACGGTCGGTAAGGAGACGGCTGAGGTATGGACCGTGCCGGGCACGCTCACCGCTGAGGAAGAGGCCGCTTGCTTAGCGTGAGTAGCCACAGTAATAGTCTGCCCGGTTTTGGGAGGCATCACCCCCAGCCCCTGCACGATTCTTATAGTAGCGGCCGGTTTGGCCTCGGTGGATGCCACCGTAGTTACGGTTTTGCTCTTCTGATCTGCCACCGTCATGCCCAGAGCAGGCATCAGTCGGAAAGCGGAGCTCGTCGGCTCCGCCGTCTTTAAGTCAGGAGTCACTTTAACCACTGTGCTTCCAGCTGGGCTGGAAGAAGCCGAGGTGGCCGTGCTCGTCTTCGCTGGAGAATCAGCGGTCTGGACAGGGTTGGACGTCACGTGCAAAGTCGCAGAGATGCCTTTCCCACTAGCGCTGCTTCCCGCAGCCGCTGTGAAGAGGTCCTGAGTCAGTTTGACAGTAGTGACTTGGGATTTGGCCAAGGTGGCCATCATGTCCGGGGTGATACGCAGGACAGTCTGTCCCTTCGCGTCCGTGGTGATGGAGGACGGGGGGAGCCGCAGCACGTCCTTGCCTTGGATCCGAAAATTGGTCGCTGTGAGCGGGATGCTGCTTCCAGGCTGGGTCTTCACGCCAAGTTGTCCCGTAATCGCCACCTGGAAGCGATCAGAGGAACGGCTGTATCAAACCAGAACACAGTCCGAGGCACGCTCAAAGCAAAACTTCCCAACGGGATGATGTTTGCTCCCATCGGAAGTGGAACAACCGGGTTGCGGAGCCCAGCTCCTTGTCCCTCCCACTCTCTCACCTGCTTGATGATATTCTGGCCAGCTACGTTCTGGATGACAGTGGTAGAGGAGGTGCTCGTAGCAGAACTCCCCGGAGAGCTGGTTACCGGCTTCACAGCAGGGCTGGGCGCCGCCGAGAGTCCTGTCACCGTGATGCCCGTCTGTCCGGTCACGGAGCTTCCCGGTCTTTGCACCTGCGCCGGGCTGGTTTGAGCTTTCACCGGCAGAGTCATCACAGCCTACGGGAAGACACAGAGCAGATTAACACAATCTAATCATTGTTTTTCCTATCGTGCCTTAGCTTGCTAGTTCTATGTACGTTTTCCTGTAATTAATAATTTAATGCTTCCGCATAAATAGGCAACGGGGTGGAAAAGGGAGCACTGAGCAGCATTGTTTATGCAAAAGTAGTTTTGTGCTCTTGCTCTGCAGTTAACACGTGCTCCAAGTGCAAGCAATCCCTGTGCACCACACCAAAATACTACAAGTCAGAGCTTCTCCACCAATTCCAGGCAAACTCACCTGCGGGAGCACTTTGGTTTGCGCGGCTGTAGCCGGAACGCGGATTTGAGGCACCGACGTAGGTTGCTGCTGCTGCTGGGTTACCACTGGGGCTTGCTGGGACGCGGCCGGGAGGCTGGACTGGGCAGCGACCACGCGGACCTGCGGCAATCCCGAGGAGGTGGTGTGACTTACCACCCGGCTGGGAGGCGGCTGCGGCCCCGGCTGCGTCTGCGAACTCTGGGCTGTGGAAAGCAACGTCCCGAGCTGCGGCATGGAAGGGGACGATACCAGAAGAACGCTACGGAAAAGATAAAGCCAGTAGGGTGTCAGCAAAAAAGTAGGAAACGACCGAGAAAGAACCAGTAACGTTCACAAGTGACGTATGAGATAGAAAAAGTACCTTTGGCTGGGTTTTGCTGTCTCTGATCCAGCACTAGATACGCTCTTGCTAACCACAGACACTGGTGGGGGTGAAATCGGCGTTGCTGGTAACGCTGGCGCCGTCGGTGTCACCGGAGTCACGGGGGTTGGTGGCATGCTGGAGTCGCTGAGGCTCAGCTGACTGGGCTCTGACGTGCTGCTGGGGAGTGCTTTCACAGAACTCTCCTTGCTGCTAGACTTCTGCAAAGAAACCACGTCAAGCACGATGGTCTTTACAAAAACTGGTCTCGATTGCACTCTAGAGAGCTGAGCACCCTAAGCTGAGTTCTGTATGGTTAGGAATGATGCTAAATCCTGAAATCACAGATGACTGACTGCCTGCTTTCCTCACCTGCAGCCACAACTGGGCTGCTGCCTTTGGCTGCTTTTTTTTTTAAAAAAAAATAAAAGACATCCAAAGCCTGACAGCTTCAGCACAGCAATGGGGAGAGCAGAAGATGTGTTCCACACACTCGGCTAAAGATTCACCTCAAAACTGGATCTGAAAGACCACCTCAAAGGTAAGGAGCACAAATGAATTCCACTGACCTTCCTGCTGAGATCAACAGGAAAAACAGTGGAAGCTCGGAGGAGCAAAAGTTCCCTCTTTCCTTCTTCATTTTGTGCACTGGTGCTAGACTTAACACTGACATTCACATACATAATGAACTGATAACGGAAATAAATTGTAATTTTCATCAGGCACTATGGGTGTAGAATTTATGGATTAAGCTAAGTCCATATCCTTCCAATCCCAAAAGCATCTGTGCAAAGAAATTTACCACTTTAGCTGGAGGTTTTGGCTTCTGCTGAAGAGCTTTCTTGGCTTTTGCTGCAGCAGCTTGAGCCTGGTGGATCCGTTCTGCCAACAGAAATTAATGGTTAGCGCTCCTGAGCACAAGCAAGCTGATTTAAGAAAGCAGGCCAGTTTAGAACTGTAAATTCATCTCCAGACAAGAAATCAAACACACATAGCACAAAGAAAAATACCAAGTAAAATTAGCCAAAAAGGCTGAAATAAAGGCACGTGAGAAGCTGTGAATGTACACATAGATCTGCACTTTTTCTCCACAGGATGCTGTTTTTCTAACAAATGTTTCAAACTGACACACTGCTCTGCAAGACTGGGTTTAAGTGCTGGTGGGCTAACATCAGCAAACTGACTAGAAGAAAAACCTAGACTGACAAATTAACGTTCATTATCCAGCCGGACTGAAAAAGCTCAAGAAATTTAGAAACATTTTCAATTCTTAAGACAGCACCAAGCCAGGCTTACCAAACTCTTCCTCGCTCCTGTCCCGGTGCAGGTAGATCCACAACTTGCGTCCGATATCGTACTTCACGCAGGGATCCTTCTCATAATGTAATCGATCCAAAGCACCGCTAACAACGGTGTTAACCTGAAAAGTGCAGAATTCAGGGAATTACAAGATGTCCCTCGTTGGGCTAGCCAAAGGTCATGAAGAGAAAAGTAATCCTATTTGGCATAAAACTGAAGTAACCTGCTAGTCATCTTCATTTGAGTAAGAACTGATGGAGAGTGGATGCTGCAGCACAGGATGCTGTTTGCCAGCCTGGATTAAATGGAGCTTCCACCAAAGCTGAGCGCTCTGAAAACTGTTTCTGTCCCTAAAATGTGAGCACCTATATGACAGGGTGGTAGTTCGGTGGGTTTTCTTGCTGTTTTTTTCACCATCCAGAGTTCAGAGCAGATTTGCAGCAGCTCACCAGAGTGGAACACAGCTCTCACTTGCTAGTCAAAGCAGCATTAAAAAAAATTATTGGGCTTCAGCCACTGAATATGGCCCAGGTCTGCGCAGCGTATTTTTAGGAGAATCTGTTTGAGGCTAGACATGACATCCAACTTACTTGAGCACTTGTGACATCAGGAGCTAGGAACTGGGAATCTTTAAGCAGCTCGCAGATTTCAGCACGAGTTCCTTCTCCATTAGGAAGGCGAGCAGCGGCATCACGGACTGAAAAATAAAACCAGAGCTTAAACTTCCAGCCGTGACTAGGTAGTAGTCTTATCCCTGCTCTCACAGTGCCTCCTGGCTCACTGAAATCTACCCGCCACGATCCCTCAGAGGTAGGAGCAGAGATCATAAAGGATTATTCTGAAGTACATGGACTGTGTCGGCTTTGTGCCAGGAGTGATGAACTTGGGGAACAGCACTGAACCTCAGAACGACTTCGCAATGCCCCAGTTTCACAACCGCATACTTAAACCACCACTCTCTGTTTTCCAGTTACCTCAGCCTTAGCTTCAGCCGTGACTCTCCTCTCCATTTCCCATTTTCTCTCAAAGATTAACACACAGATGCCTTCTTTTCTAGTCTTCCTGCTCCTAGCATTTCATCACCTTTACTTCACAGAATTTATTTCTTCTTTACTTGCGTCATCCCAGCCTCCCCACCCTTCCCCTTTATAATGTAGATTCCTACAGTCATTGCTTGGGGGTGAGGGCTCAGAGGAGGGTTTTTCTTTCTTAAAAATATTTTTTTTTTGGCCATCAGCTTACCAAGGGACAAGATGGTGACATACGCCGGTCTGTCTGAGCGCAGGAGAGAATGCTCTCGGGCTTTGTTTAATGAGGTTTCCTTGTCAAACACCCCCTTCACGGGACCAACAACCGACTCAAAGCCGTGCATACGGAAAGTGAAAGCTTTGTGGGGCTGGCTGTACCGGTAACGTTCCTGGATTTGGAAACAAGAGGATGAATTTAGTAGGAAACACACAGAGCAAAGTCTTAAAGTTTGTGCTGCGTTTATGTTATAATCTAAGTGAAGTCACTGTCATTCTCGAGAGAAAGTTATTCTAAATTAAAGGCTCAAATACTGCTGTATGAACTTATTTTGGATCAAGACAAGCACAAACTACCTCAAGCACCACCTAACCAACGTGTGCAGGTGTACCACATTAGGTTCATTGTTAAGCAGCTGCACAGACTGGAGAGGTGCCAGAAATACACCTTCTGCCCAGCAAACACCACTTCCCCCAGCCACAACAAACCCTTTCTTCCTCCTCTAATGTGGCAAAAGGAGAGATTTCTCAGATTGAACCTGGAGATTCTAACACACACACAGACAAGATAACGAAGCGTACGTGTGCACTTATTGCCACTTATCTTCTGCTTGTACTCATACATGCCTGGAAGATACAGAGACAAGTCATCCTCATACGCTGGAGGATGGCAGAGGAGTCAGAAAGGCCGGCATTACCATTTTCAATTATTTTTGCCCAATACTCATTGGAAGTACAGGAATGTTTGAAGTGAGCAGCCAGGCTATATTGTTAAGAAGTTCTCTGTAAGACCAAGACACCTACACCAAGGCAGGAGAAACATTCTTTACATTAAGAAAGCTTGTGTAGAGCATAAAATTGCCATACCCTACAAATCCTCTTGTTTCAGAGGCTAACTGTTTCAAGATGTGTGTTTACAATTAAGAAGCTTCTCTTCTCACCTGCTCCTGAAACACGCGTTTCTCCTCTCCGGTGCTAGGTCGGACTACGTAGTCAGTCCTTCTGAAACAAAGGTCACCATCAGTTCTGAGCAACCAGCCCACAACAGTCCCAAAAGAACATCCCAAAGATTAGTCACCTCGCCCTTTCTGCAAATTCTTCTCAATAAATCCTGAAAGCGTTTGGTAATATAAACAAATCCTGCAGAGATCTTAAAATATGCTATACGAAGGTAAGCAAGGACTGTAAACAATCTAGTTATCAGGGTATAAGATTACGGGTTTGCTTTGATAATATACGTGAACTTGGAGAAAAATCAGTTGACTTTGTGAAATCTAATTACTGCATTTATAAAATCTATCAAGTGCCCTCCTGCCTCATGATGTAAAATATTTTTATCTTAAGCAACCAGCCGTTCAGATCCAGAGATGCAAAGACCAAATTTCACAGATTCAGCATGCACTGCAAAGGCTTTCAAGCAGCATTATGTACTTACACTCTGGGAACTGGTGTTGTGGCATCTGAGCTGTCTTCATTTTCCTATCGAAAAACAGAGAAGCGTCAGGTTGGATATAACTCAGTCAGGTTTTGTGCTGCTAGAAGGTGATTATCTTCTGACTCACTTTGAAAAAAGTCTGGTCTTTGGTCTCCAACCAGAGCTGGAACAGTGCTGCCAATTCCTTCTCGTGATCTTGGCATGAAACTGGTCCAAGAAACCAGGAAAAATAAGAAAGAGAAGTCCTTTATTTGTTATGAAGCCAGTTGCCTTCCCAGTCATCTCCATCTCCCCTCCTCCCTCTATGCATCACCGGTCACAAGGCATCTTCCACACTTCAAGACGCTCAGTTTGAGCCTGGGCACACTGATTATCAATTCGCTCTCTGGTTTCCACTTTTGAAAATGAGAATAGTACCACTTTGTTCCACAGAGAAGCTTAATTGTAATAATTAACCATTACTCTGAGTAATTAGGAGGTATGCTCTAGAGAAGGGAAAACACAAAGGTGTTCAAACAGATTTGAAGGGTGCCATCAATACGGTTAGGTCAGCAACGTAAAGAAATACAGCCCAGTGCCTTTGCTCCCTTATTTTCTGCTGCTGATACTCATGTCTGGCAAAAGCCTTGAATCCAAAACACATCTTTGCTCAGCTAAAAGAAAAGAAAAGGCCTAGCTGATGAATTAACAGCTCTGCTTGTCCTCTCTGGGCTGCAGCAAGCTGGAAAGTAAAATCCTGGAGAAAGCAACCAACCTTTACTATAGTAGAAATCACAGAAGAGCATAAGATACTCACCAAGCAATTTCCACTGCTGAGTTTTTTCCTTGAATTCCACAAAAGGTGAGAAGCTGGAAGGAGCATCTACGATGCAAAATGTGCACATGAGAGACACCATACGATTGTCCAACCCCTGAAATCCTACTGTTGTAACGCAAGCCGCTGAGTTAGACCCACAATGACAGACGGAGCCTTTTCAGCGATTACGTTAAGTGCATCTCTGCATTTTTTATTATCTCCGAAGACAACCACAACGTCTTGGCCCCAGAAAGAAAACTAATTTCTTCCCGCTTCAAACATCCCACCCGAAGCGCATGAATTAAACAGGATAAACTAGAGGCAATTCCACACACATTTTTACAGACTCGGGAACCAAGCTGGGCCTTATCTCCCATCCCCATGCAAAACAAGTCTACCACAACCAAGAACTGTAAGCCATAAAGCCCGTAATAGAAACGTTGTCAACAACACAATGATTTATTGTAGTGATGAATTAGAAGTTGATTTGAGCTGTAATATAAATCAGCACTGATTACAACCGAGGTACCAGCATCGTTAGTATTTTTAACAACCCTTCTTACCTCTGCTGTCACCTGTCAGGTACTGCAAGGCAGGCAAAACCAGTTCAGACCAGTTAGGGGCGACGGAGAACCAGCTATTTAGTGCGCTGGCAGGAGAAGATTGCCAATCTAGAACTTTATCTTCAAGCTGAAGAGGAAAAAGAAGCATTTATTAAAAATCTTGTGCTTTAATGACTGTTCTTAACAAAGAAGAAAACAAAACAGTTACACACATCCAGGGGGGAAAAAGATCTTATATATGTAAAAAAAAAACTACCTAACTTTTTCAATTAATGGTATTTCAGA
>WHYT01013159.1:36925-78590 GCA_009806455.1 Tetrax tetrax
ACTGGTGACCGGTCTCCACTTGGACATTGAGCCGTTGACCACCACTCTCTGAGTGCGGCCATCCAGCCAACTCCTTATCCACCGAGTGGTCCATCCATCGAACCCGTGCCTCTCTAGTTTAGAGAGAAGGATGTCGTGCGGGACAGAAGGGAAAACACAAAGGTGTTCAAACAGATTTGAAGGGTGCCATCAATACGGTTAGGTCAGCAACGTAAAGAAATACAGCCCAGTGCCTTTGCTCCCTTATCCTCTGCTGCTGATACTCATGTCTGGCAAAAACCTTGAATCCAAAACACATCTTTGCTCAGCTAAAAGAAAAGAAAAGGCCTAGCTGATGAATTAACAGCTCTGCTTGTCCTCTCTGGGCTGCAGCAAGCTGGAAAGTAAAGTCCTGGAGAAAGCAACCAACCTTTGCTATAGTAGAAATCACAGAAGAGCATAAGATACTCACCAAGCAATTTCCACTGCTGAGTTTTTTCCTTGAATTCCACAAAAGGTGAGAAGCTGGAAGGAGCATCTACGATGCAAAATGTGCACATCAGAGACACCATACGATTGTCCAACCCCCGAAATCCTACTGTTGTAACGCAAGCCGCTGAGTTAGACCCACAACGACAGACGGAGCCTTTTCAGCGATTACGTTAAGTGCATCTTTGCATTTTTTATTATCTCCGAAGACAACCACAACGTCTTGGCCCCAGAAAGAAAACTAAGTTCTTCCCGCTTCAAACATCCCACCCGAAGCACGTGAATTAAACAGGATAAACTAGAGGCAATTCCACACACATTTTTACAGACTCGGGAACCAAGCTGGGCCTTATCTCCCATCCCCATGCAAAACAAGTCTACCACAACCAAGAACTGTAAACCATAAAGCCCGTAATAGAAACGTTGTCAACAACACAATGATTTATTGTAGTGATGAATTAGAAGTTGATTTGAGCTGTAATATAAATCAGCACTGATTACAACCGAGGTACCAGCATCGTTAGTATTTTTAACAACCCTTCTTACCTCTGCTGTCACCTGTCAGGTACTGCAAGGCAGGCAAAACCAGTTCAGACCAGTTAGGGGCGACGGAGAACCAGCTATTTAGTGCGCTGGCAGGAGAAGATTGCCAATCTAGAACTTTATCTTCAAGCTGAAGAGGAAAAAGAAGCATTTATTAAAAATCTTGTGCTTTAATGACTGTTCTTAACAAAGAAGAAAACAAAACAGTTACACACATCCAGGGGGGAAAAAGATCTTATATATGTAAAAAAAAAACTACCTAACTTTTTCAATTAATGGTATTTCAGACAACAGACACCAAAAAGGGCAGAAGACTTCCCCACCATCTCTGGTCTTAATACACAGAATTTATCCAACTGTCCTCTAAAGAACGGGTCTGGAAAGACGCACAGATTCAACTGACTCAATTTATGAAACATATTAAAAACAGAACGTGGTACGGACTCCCAAAGGCTTGCATTTTTAAAATACACATCTTAGTAAAAGTTACAGCAGGACACCTCTGGAGAAAATCATATTACACAGCTATAAACTCCCCAGGCCCTAATTTTGCTTTCTGCAAAGATTCCTCCAGAAGTGGGTGGCTCCTTACCACAGAGAGAGTAGCGGGTCCTTCCAGAAACAGTATCTCCAAAAGAAGGAAAAAAAAGCTGGAAGATATTTCATTTATTCCAAGGCACGTCTTCATCTCTTCAAGAGGTCTTCAAATGAAAGAGAACATAAGCAGACTAAGATTCCTGCGTAAATACTCCCCTTCGTGTACAAAGCTGAACACGACACATTTCACACATCCCAAGCTGCGTAACCCCGAAAAGTCTGCGAAAGCCTCGCAAAAATCAAGAGGTGCAACATCTGTGCAAAGCGCCCAGGGCCCTCTGAAGCACTTACTCCTCCTTGACAGACGACAGAGGGATGGGGGAAGGATCCTGAGACATCGCTGGGATGCCATCTGCATTGCTAAGAGAGTCAGCCAAATCTTCCACCTCGGATTTAATCATCCTCAGCTTTTTCTTTTTCTTATCTTCCTTTTCCTTCACCTTTTTCTTGAGGGTTGCCAGGTCGAATAAGGCTTTACACACGATGAAAGGGAAAAAGAAGAATTAGAAAGCTTCTTAGCACGTATCAATGACAGTCAGAAACTAACTATGTATTTAAACGCGTATTCAGAAACGTATGTAGTGTGCACTCATTCATACACCGTTCATCCCATCTTCCCAGTCATTTCCATGAATCCTTAGCTTTTCACACACGCAGGACAGCCTAGGTTCAACGCCGCGCGCAAGTACCGCGTCCGAGTCACCGACCTGCTAAGGAACCTTTCCTGCCAGCGTTCACCCGAGTCATAATGTCCTCAAGAGTCAGGTCTGTCGTCACCAGATCAGGGTGGTCCTAGACAGGACGACGGGATAGAAATTAAAACTGGGAAAGGGCAAAGTGTGAAGATAGCCACAGAAGATAACTCAAGCACTGAATCCAAAATTTTGTCTCACCAAAGACATCACTAAAATTACAAAATCATTCCAAACAGATAAGCATGAACAGGAGTTGCATACCTGAGCTGACAATTAAATATAGATTACGATAAAGGGGGTCGCACACGAAGAAAGTAGCAATCCTTTTTTTTTCACCCAGAAATACCCTGAACTTTACGGCTACCGGATAAAAGACTAAGGGATAAAATGTAGCCCCACGCTCCCAGACTTCTCGACATCTTACAGGCTGACGTTTTCGTTTCTCGTGGTGCTTCTTCAACATCATCTTCAAATCACTCTCCCCAAGTTCTATCTTGTCTGCAACGAAAAAAAAAACATTCGGAGATTATTTGCAGTTTTCCATTACTGTTACTTTTCTTAGAACGCCACTTGCTTTCCATTCCCGCTTTCAACAATCTCCAAATTTCAGTAACTACATTTTCTTTATTTGAATTTTGTTCTTCTAATCAACCGACTTATTTCAAGACTTTCTTCCTCCGGTGATCAGATTTCATTGCAAAGGGTTTGCAGGCTCGATTACAGTAACCTCAGGAGGAATTCCTTTGGCATACACACCAAAATATTTCAAACTGGTCTATGCTAACGCTTCAACCACTAACGGCAAAATGTAACAGAGAGATCGGTACTATTACACAAACTGTAGAGTCTTGCGTTAAAATACTAGCCTTCCAAGGAGAAAAAGATTAAATAAACCGGGAGAAGAGCCAACTGTTTTGGAGACTGCAAAAATGAAGCAGGACAAGATTTCTCACAAAACGACAGATTTTCAAACTGATTTCTTGCAGAGCTTCAAAGTAATTCTCACTCCTAAATCCGTATCGACCGCAGTTTGGTTCTCACCTGCTGTTTTCATGTCCAAGGTTGACAATGTGGGGATCACTCTCAGGGGAATTGGTGGACTTGGACAACGTGCTGGAGAACTTGGAGGCCAGGAGCTTAGATCTAAAAGAAAGAAAGAAAGAAACTTATTTCTGCAAGACCTGGCACCGTTCTACATCATTCTATTCCCCCGTCTTCATTAGAGCACAGCCAGTAAAACCGGACTCCAGTTTCCTGGAATCTTCTAACAAAGCCACTGTCCTCACTTTAAAAAAATGTGTCTTTCTCCAGCCACAGCTCAAGTCTTTAGTTCAGTCCAGGGCATTACCTTCTTCATCAGAAGACAAGGTGGTATCTCCACACTCCTCTTTCACTTCCCTCAGAATCTTCAAGTAGCGCCGATGCGTCCGTCTGTCTCGTTCTTCCGCGTCGTACGTCGGGGAGAAGTGCTTTCTCCTTCGGATCATATCCGGGCCTCCTTTCCGAGCTAAATCCAGCAAGTGCTGGAAGATGAGATACGCGTGACGTTAGCTATCTCAGCTACGGCGCTGAAAGCTAGAATGGATAACTATGCTCAACTCGTGTACTTTCAGCAAGTTTAACACGTGGAGTTGGTGTGGTAAGCACCTCAGTTCTCTACAGGATAACCCTTACAAAGTATCTTTCATTGCAAAGACAACCTGTTCACTAGGAAAACACCGCGACGCCTGCGCCCCGAAGCCACTCACGTTGCGGGAAGCCAGGATCTGCTTGAGCAACCGGTAGAAGTACTGCTGCTGAGAGCTCAGGTAGCGTTTGTACTGGGACTTAAAACAGAGCTGCCGGTATTTCACAACTTCAGGATTGAAGTGTCCATCTGTAAAAAAGAGATAAAAAACACTTGAGTTTTCATCAGCTGCTAGCTAAGAACGTAACTCCCAAAAGACACAGAAGTTTATGATGCTCACTGACCCCGGAAGAGTTTCTGGGCGATGTGCAGTGGATTTCCAAAACGGAAGTTTTCACCGCTGAACAAGGCAGAGATGAGTTTGTTCTGATGCTCTCGGTTGTTTTCGGGAAAGTGAGGCAGGAATTTTTTCAGGTGGTCTTGCTGCGCATCCGTCAGCACCTCCTGCCACGTAGACAAGCTGACGACGTCGAAGAAGATCTCAGGCTGAAGAAAGCAAAAAACAATAGTGAAGAAAATGCGATTTGACAATGTTCTAACCCTTAAGGCTCTTCCGTTACACAAGTAAGGAGGAAAGGTGAGGAAATGAACGATACTATTGGCAACAAGAAAATAAATTCAAAACTTCTAACAGACAAATCCTTTTCAAAGGCATCTTCAAAATAAGAGAGATTGCCATCTAGAAAAAGAACATAACAGAACGGTTTTAAAAGAAGTTTTCCTGAGATTAATCAGAGCCCTTTTTGACAGCTTCTCCAGGACAGTCAGAAACATCTCCCCTCTCTTCAGTTTGCTCCGTAAGCCCCGCCAAGGGAATTAAACGTACGGTGGATCAGGGCTTCGAAAAGGGAAAGCGTCTGAGCGCTACTCACGTCCTCCAGAAGGTCCTCGGGCAGACTAACCCTGGTGCCCCCCAGCATGCAGTCCTCCATGATGCGCGCACCATTTCCGTCCCCGCAGGGTCCCAGCTCCAGGGGGTCCGTCAGCATGTGATCCAGGGAGTCCATCCTTCGCCCTCTCCCGCTCCTGAAGGACAAACGCCGACGGCCAAACCCTCAACGGTGGAAAATCTCCAACCCAGCTGCGCAACGGCTCGGAAGCCGCGTTTGAGGCAGCGGTGGTTTCAACGCGGGGCTGCGAGGCGTGTAAGGTGTTCCAGAGCCAATTTATGGCCCTCAACGGCCGAAAATCCCCAACCCAGCTGCGCAACGGCTCGGAAGCCGCGTTTGAGGCAGCGGTGGTTTCAACGCGGGGCTGCGAGGCGTGTAAGGTGTTCCAGAGCCAATTTATTGTCCGATCGCAAGAGGAATCGTGGCAAGGGATGAACGTTTTTCCAGACAGCGCGCACCAGGCAGGCTGGAAAGTACAGGTGACCCATTTCACCTTGCTTCCCAGCTCCAGGAGCCGTTGTCAAGAGAGCTCAACACCACAAAAAAAAAAAACTACCTCGAAATCCTAAAAGTGTTTTTTTAAGGGGCAAAACCAGGTCTAAGTTAGGACTTCTCTCAGGTTGTATTTGGAGCTGCGGCTGGGCCAGGAGCCCTGCTCCCCTCCCGGGACAATTCGGGAGAGCTGTGGAGCTTTCTCCTGGGAGGAAAACGAGGGATTAAAAAAAAAAAAAAACAAAAAAAACCACCGAACTAAATAAACCCTTAAAACACGGTGGGATTGTGAGAAATCACAGTAAAAACGCGCATTTCATACCGCTGCGCTGGCTCCGGGCTTGACAGCGGCGTCTGGACGCGGCGGCGCTCCCCCGAGCCCCTCCGCGGGTACGCGACCCCCCCCCGCAATTCTCCCCTCTGAGGCCACCGGTAGCCCCGGGCCCGCGGGGGGCGGGAAGCCCCCGCACGCTGCCCGCACCGGAAGGCGGAAGGAAAGCGGCCGCTCGCCGCGCCTGCGCGGTGGCGTCGTGTCCCGGCCGCGCCTGCGCGCACGGAGGCCGCGGGCCGGGGAGGAAGAGGAGGGCGGGAGGAAGGGCGGCGGGAGGCGTTTTTTCTTCATTTCACCCCAAAAAACCCCAACGTTTCTAAGGCGACAAGGGTGAAGCCCCCTTTCACTCCCCCCCCCCGCCGTGGCCCATGGAATAGCACGAGTAGTTTGTTTTTTTTTTTTTTCCTCCAGGCAGTCTGCTCGCGTCGAGCTGGTCTATTCCCTTTCACCTTGGCCGCTGCAAACAAAGACACGGGAAAGCGGTTCTGCCGTACGCCGGCAAATGACATGATGGCATCCCGTTTAACGGCTCCTATGAAATATATACATACAGCAACCTGCCAGTCAGCCTTCACTTAGGCAAGTTTTTCCCACCCTCAAACAATTGAAAGAGGAGTTGTTTACTGGAGACACTTCCAAAAAAAGGAAAAATAAGGATCAGCAGACATGCCAAAAGATAATCAAGTCCAGGTCAAGCAGAGGTTTCATTTCTCCTCTTGTCCTTTCTGTTAAAAGCTGCATAAAACGGCATCCCAGAAGGATTTTGAGGGTACTTCTTCACGGTCACTGGGGACTTAAACCCTCTTAAAGCATTAACAAGAGCTCCAAGATTTTAGTTGAGCATAAACTTTAATACATATCGAGCTCCAGGGCTTGCGGGGGAGGTGAGAAGAACAAGCGAGCGACACCAGGAGGCTTCTTCATTCGTGTTCCGCTGAGAAAGTTCTCGGTTTGGTGATGTGCACCTCACTGCCGCCGTTGCCGTTGGTGGTTGTAGTGATGATGTACTGGGTGGTTTGCTGCTGGCTGCTGGTTTGCGATTCCAAGGTATCCGCGTGGGCTGGCGGCTGGGAAACGCCGACCTGGACCTCGCTGGAGAGCGAGGAGTTTTGTTTGATGTCCAGGTCGGGCTGACCTTCTGAGATCACATAGTGAGTCTGCATGGGAAATATAGAAAATAAAGCAATAATTGTTGCATCTTCTGTAACTTTTCTGCTTTAATAGTCTGTAACTTCCCTGTTGCTGTGCTGGAACACACTTATTATGAACAAGGAACCTTGAAATCCATTTGTATTTCCTTCAAATGTATTTGACAGTGAGATCACCCTTGTCCTTCGTTTTCAAGGACATTGGACTACTTTGGTTAATTTAGGAACAGTTAACTAATTACACAATTAACCCTTTGTTACCAATTAAAATAATGATTTTTAAATACAACTATTCTGGAAGTCTGGATTAAAAAAAACAAAGCCATGATTGTTTTCCATACCTGAGTAACTGCTTTCACTTGCCCCGTGTTGACAGTGGTGACGGGTGTACCCACAGCGGTCTCTGTGATCACGTACTGGCCTTGGGGAATGGTCATCATCTGAATCTCAGATGCTAAAAAATGGAAATTGAAGGATCAAGACCTTCAGTCAAACTCCAAGACCACCTTGAAAGATCATGTCTTATGTCAGTAAGATTTCAAGCCTGAAACAACAGTTGTTGAGTAGAAAAAAAAAAAAAAAAAAATCAAGTAGTGTCAAGCCTTTTAAGAATTATGCCAGCTAACATCAGCTGCAGATTTGGCAATTCAGGCACAGACAGCCCATGCTGTTCTCGTCCAAGAAATCACAGAATTTCCATCCAGAGCTGCACGGACATGAGAAATCATTTCATGTCACCCTCATCTTCTGTAGGATTCTCTCAAGACGCGAACAAGCTGCTATCGCACACGTGGGTTCTTGCTGAATGCAAGTTCTTTGGAGTAAAGGAGCCCAGTCTGCCTGCCCAAACCACGTATCAGATAATTACAGACCTACAGCAGAAAAGCTAGTATGACCACTTTAATTCATCTAAAACCGTTTATTGTCTTGTATCTCTATGAATATTAATCGTGAAGCTTAGGAAGCTCCGAAAATACTATCCTGTTTGGAAGAATAGAGCACATACCAGTCCCAAACACCGGCCAGGTTACTGGTGAGAGCTACTGCTGACACTTACAATAGCTCCGAAAGGAGTTCCACGTGCTGGGAAGATACGTGTGCTGAACTGAAGACCCTTGCTGCTGCTGGAGGGCTTGGTTTGGTGTCGATGTAGTCGTCTGCATCTGTGAGGAGCTGAGTTCCTGCTGGGATTGTTGCGAGGAGGGACTCAAAGGCTGACCACCAACCTAGAAAAAGAAAAGGGTTAGAGTTCTCAGTGCGTTCAGGATTTCATACCTCCATACTGTTAACATATCCTTTGTAAGGGAAAACACAGGGGCAGGCAGCTGGTTCTGTATCAAGCACAACAACAACTCCTTCTCCTCCAACTTGGTTCACTCTATGGTTTGTCAGCAGAGATCGGGAAACCGAAATAGAGACGTCGCTTGCCAAAGGTTACATAGCGAGTCTGTGGCAGAGAACCAAGATGAGGGGCTAAACACCGCCCGACAGCATGAGCTGCTAACTTCACGTATTTGAGGACTGCCAGCTTCCATTTACATCTTTCAATCGGCTAACTTGATCTAAGCTGCCAATTTGTCTGTTCCCAGCCATTTATCTCTACTTTGTATGCACTGTTAGGGAAAAAACACCACCGCCACCACAAAAAACCCAAACAAAAAGACAACAAGACACCCCCATACACCACAGGAACATCTGGGAACTACTTGATGATCTCAGAAGCGTTCATGTGAGAGTTATTCCATGTGTGGTCCTTTGAATGACAACAAAAAGACCATCTCCTGCCTCAGTGCATGAAATATGGCAGCTGAGCAGACTGGTAGGGAAAACGTTTCCTGCGAGAGAAGAGCGAAATACCTGCGATGACGACTGAGTCGCTGGCGACGGCTCTGTGACCTGGATGTGCTGCACCTGGATGGCATGCTGGGTGTACGTCTGGGGGTCGTGAAGCTGCCCGACGTCCACTGTGGAGTGCTGGGACTGGTGAGGTGAGGTAGCCTGGAAAAAACAGAAATAATAAAGATTAAAGCAGAGGCATATACTTCAGATTCTTTGCAGAAACAGCCATGTCAACCTATTCCGTGATACAAGGCCTGGAACAAAGAGGTATGAGCCTCAGTGAGGCCATGGAGCACGCCTGTTCAAGCCTGTGTTTACCCTCTTTGCACTCCTGGGAGAGAAAGGAGCACACCTAACAGATGTAGCGGCACCGAGATGGTCACATCTCAGTGATATCGACGGAAAGGACTTGCCTAAGGTGATACAAGCTGTCCATGGCAGAGGCTGGACTCAAACCAAAGGGTCTGAAAACCAGGGTTAGTGTCCACCATCCTTCTTCGTAAGCATATTTCTATAAAACATACATATACTCGTGACCTGGATGTCCAATACTGCAGTTGGACATAGCTGGTATCAAGACAAGTGCTCCAAGTCTTACTGATTAAAGGGGTTTTTTTGAGCAACACCTGCTAATGACACCAATTGCAGAAATTTAATTGCAAGTCTCAGACCTTGCTGAAATTAGTATTAGCAGCAGGAATCCGTATTCATGCTCTTGTATTGTTAGAACAGCCACAGGCAATATTAACCAGGGCCATCGTTTAGGCCTTCATTAACCAAATTCATAACTTAATTGGTGATGAAGAGGCAGAGAGAACAGAGAATTTCAGACTCAAACACGCACAGTAGTTTCAGCTTCACCCAACAGATAGATTTGAAGGCTTCGGTGACTTCTTACAACTCCTGAGTTATTTTCCTCAGCTCAGTTACTCCAGTTACACTCTGATTTTATTTTTAGGAGGCTGTTGAGTATCATAGAGAATGAACATTCTCAGAGACGATACGAAGGGAAAAAGCAGTGCTTTCTGTGCTTTCAGATTTTGGCTGTGGCTCACTGAGATCAAGGAAGTACAAATTACTCTTCTCAACTACAAAAATGGGTCACCCGCTGACCCACTTTCCCAGTTGCTGGAAAACCTTCCTCCAGCAGACTCCAGCAAAGGTGTCCAGATGCGCAGAACTAAATTAGGACTGGGTTGACACGTCTCCAGCAAGCTGATGAAGACCGGCAGGACTATTTACGTCCAGGACACGATGTTTGTAACTACTTCTTAAACTTCCTAGAGCTACAGCCACAAGAAAGCACAGGCTTGACGTGGAGGGAGGTCAAAAGCACATCAAGGCCCTCAACAGGTTACTCACCTGGGCCACTTGAACAACCTGCAGCTGTATGTGCTGAGGCTGCTGCAAGCCAGTTGTGGACTGGGACACGGGGATGTACTGGATTCGCTGGTAATCTCCCTGGGGAGTTCGATAGTCTGTTGTGAGGGTCTGGGAGATCTCTGTCATGGCTTGTGTCAGTAAATCTGTTGTCTGAGCAGATAAACAGAGAGATACAGACCATCATTACATATGGCCTGCTGGGTTTCACACTTTTGCAGGCCTGGAGTTCTCTTATCACTCTGAATCTACACTTAAACCACTGGGCCTGGTCATTTATTTGCTCTCTTCCGTCTAAATGCTAGTCAGGACCACTAAGGGCTAACTTAACATACAATAAAGTTATTTTAATCTTCAGACTTAACAATATTCTCTTAGACAACAAAAACCCTGCATTTGTAAAGAGCTGACTTCGTTTCCAAGCCGAACAGCGCTTCTGAGGCATATTCCATCTTTCCTCCTCACTTGCTAGAGCAACACTTGTCTTGACAACTGTATTTCTGAAGCGTAGGAAGATATTTAGCACCCCATCTACCTCCTCTTGAACCCTTACCACAACAGTCTCTCCGGTAGCGCTGTCGGTGGTTAGAACGGCAGGAGCGGAACTGATGACGGCTGTCGCCAACGGGGCGTGTATCGTGTTCGGGAGCTGCGCAAACTCCGCGTGCTTCTTGCGAATGTGTTGTACCATCTTCGTCTACAGAGAGGTGGAAAAGAGAATTAGGAAGACAGTCAGCAGCTCTGCTTCAGGTCGACTGAAATCAAACAGCCCTGCAGATTAAAGCTTTTAGGTTTCTCTCAGCAAGATAGCATCAAGATTCACACTATGGGGTGCTCTCATCAGCAAAGATCATCAATTTTTTTGCCCATTAGGGCTATCCAGTACTGAAATATTGCCCCAAACATCACAGCCCATAAGATTTTTACTCCAGAGGACCTTTTCCAGAGGTCACCTTCTCTGCACTTTGTTTCCCTACCCCTCTCCCTTTTAACTGTTAGCGAGCAGTTCCCACACTCTGATAACATTTCCATTTCTTCTTTCAAACCCGTGCCCTCTGCTTAGAGAGCCCTTTGGCCATAAAACGAGCGGGCTGCGCCTCTATCGTCAGCACGCAGCATGAACCCAGAACTCTGACTGAGACTCAAAGAGCTCCGCTTGCAGACTGACAGGTGACAGAGGAAGAGCATCACCAAGGACAGGCGGTCTGGAAAATACCCCGTACCTTACTGCTGTACTGTTTGGAACAGTGAGGGCAGCAGACCGGAGGGGTGGCTATGGTGCCTGTCAGCTGGGTGTGGGTGCTCAGCATGGGATCTGGCTCTCCTGGGCCTGCAGGGCGCAGTTTTCGGATGCTGGGAGGTAGCTCAGCACCAGGGTGGTTCTTTAGGATGTGCGCTTTGCGTTTGCTGGCACTCTTGTACACCTGGAGGGTAAAGATTTGGAATGAAAGCGGTGTCATCCTGATGCCTGCGCAGAAAACCGCTACCAGTTGTCTTTGTCTCGAAAGTCTGCAGGTTGCTTTAGACAATGTTTAGTTAAATCCCCAAACCATGACAACATAATGGATGAATGCAAATACACCTTAGTGTTTAATCAATCTGTAAATGCAACTCCTTTTCACGTAGCATTCAGCAGCCATTTGAGAACATGTGTGCCACAACGAAGCAAAGCAGGACAGGAACGTTAGAAGAAATTTTTTTTTTGCCTGATACTTGAAGTTCAAATGTCAGAGAAGCCACTGATCACCAAAACTATAACTTGTTCAGTGTTAATTTGTCATAAGGGCTGATGCCTCCGCTCCCACACAAAGCATCAAATGGTTTTAATAGCCTTCAGCGATCAATATATCTTGAAATTCTTTCTAGGTACATCAACACACAAATATCCTGTAATATTATTTAAAACTATCTGTGTTTTTCCCCTTAAACAGAAGGAAGAACATACTGAGGTAAGAACACTCAGTCAAAATACACTCCCTGGTAAATAAAGGTGCACACGCAGAAAAAGCAAAAGCCAGGGAGTTCAAACAGGAACCCAAAAGCAGTGTAAAAAAAGCTTCAGGCTCCACTGAACACTGGGAATCACTGGCATGTGACTAAGCAAGCAGCTTAAAATAAAAGGAGTTAAAGACTAACTTTTAGAACTGGTACAGGAACCAAAGTTAGTGTTCAGGAAGTACAGACAGACAGGATGCTTAGTCCTGGGTTGCAAAAAGTGATACAGGATTAATGGTGGGTGGCTGCTTGCTGGATCACAGTATTTAAGTTTTCCCAACTGCAAAGACAGCAGAAAAGGAGAACTGCACTTTTCTGTTAGTATCCAGCTGCCTTGGCTTAAGTGCATTGCACCTTAATTTCTTTTGGACAGCGATACAGAAGTGTTGCTGGCAAGCACCTCAAAAAAAGAAAAGCTACAGACTCTGCCAGATGTTTCTACGCAGAGACAAATCAACTGCATACAGGTCTAGGCCTGAGCTACCCTCCGAGAGGTGATTTCCTTACGTACCTTATCACAGTACTGACAGAAGTAATCTCTGTTGGGTTTGATGATGGGCAACGTGAGCTCTGGCACCTCTTCTATTTTCATGTCTGGATGTCTCTTTGATAAATGATTCACCTTAGGAGAAAGAAAAAAAAAAAAAAAAGAGAACAAGAGAGCATATTATAGATGGAAGCCAAGCAATTGCTGCTTCTCTTCTTCTCCTAGACATGGATAACAGCCAAACCCTAACTGTAACAATTTTAGGCAGCTGCACCCAGTCAGCTGCTGAAGGTAAGCTAGATCCCATTTACAGTTTCTCTCAGCAAAATAAGATGGGAAGGGGTAAAATAGTTTGCCAGAACTCTCTTGCAGCTGCGAGTGAGGTAATGTAAAGGACTTCTGCCCAGGGAGGCCTTGGCTGGCAGAGATCACAACCCTCATAAAATATCTGCAAAGAAGATCTCTTGCTGCATAACACCCTTTACACAGTGGCAGTTACGCGACATGGCCAGGAGAGGCCCCTCCAGAAGGGAGAGAAGCAAAAAATAGAAGAGACAGTAAGAAAAACTGAGGCAGTAAAGCTGAACTAGGAAAGATCTCAATCTCATGTTCTGCTAAAGACGTTCCACATCGATCAGGATTTCTTGGTGGAGAGATGTGGTAGTGACAACCAGACATGCAACACCAACAATGATTTGCTGAAGAGACAAGACAGTTTTGAAAAAAAAAAAAAAGACACAATCTCAACGCAGCTACAAAATTCTCCCAGTTTCACAGCATCCTTATGTTCCAACCGCTGCAAGTCCACCTTTGTTCCTTAACTACTCATCGAAAGCGAGTACAGAAGGTGTAAGCGAAGGCAGAGCACGCAGACACTCACCAACATCCCCCTCCGGCGGAAACCCATCATACAGAGCCGGCACTTGAACATGAAGCTCTCGTAGTCGGAGGAAGCTATGCGAGGCTTGAGCGCTTTGGAGCGGCTGAGTCGATCGGCTTTCTTGGCTTCTCTCTCTGGGTTGTGCATCCTCTGCATGTGCTCTCGCAGCTTGTCTTTCCTCTAGGGAGAGAGCAACGGGGGAGAAAAATACTAGCACCACTTACGGCCTGCTATAATAAAGAACTGCAGCGCAAGTTGTTCAGAGATCTCCTTGGCTTTTCCTCTCCGGTGCTGCCACGAGCTAGAGTTGCATGCTCAGTGCTCGACAGCTCAGTAGGAAGCCTTTGGGCTTCAGTTTGTTCTTCAAACCAAGCTGAGGTTGCTCAGCCACAAAAGCAAGAGCCAAATGAATGCTAGTTTAGTAGTTTCAGTGAGAATGAACCCCTCCACTCCGGCTTTTCTTGGAATTTACCTAAAATACCAGTTGTCAACCCTGTACAGCTGGAAACTTGCATCAAATAATGCTCTTGACTGAGGAGGACCTCAAATCCTACAGCAGTACTGAACCAATCCAGCCTCTGTGGACACACACTGGCTGGAACGTGCTTCACCCAAACACGTCCAGTCCCCCTCAGTATCCCATGAGAAACTGAGTGCCGAGGAGCAGGCTGCTGCCACCACCCTTTACCTGGCTCACAGTCCGCTCCATCTGTACCGGAGGGATCTGGAAAGGCATCTGGATGTCAGGTGCTGACCAGATGCACCTCATGGACACAGGCACCTCAGTCAGAAATACTATTAACCCACTGATATCAGCAAGACATTTTCTTAACTGAACTGATAAAAGTGACACAAGCCAAGCAGCTGGCACTCGAGCTGTGTCATGACCCAGCTCTTAAGGAGCAGATGAAGCTTCTTTTTGCTGTTAAAATTATTAGAAATAAGATCTTATCCATGAGACACGCTGTTATAACAGAGCACGCTGAAGCGGATCTTGCCCCTTGTGCATCAGAAACGAACGTCGTAGCTCACACACGACACCAAGCACTGCATGCAACTCGTGGGCAAGTCCAGCGTGTTTAGACACGCTAGCTTCCTCCACCTTGGAGAACATGAGCTTATCTGCTTGAAGGAGGGTAAAGAACCGTGTTCTCCACCTGTACCAGTAATGATCCAGTCGAGAGTCATCTTACCTTGAACTGCTTGCCACATGTGGAGCACAGGAAGTCTTTGCGGTCCGAGTGTCGCAACATGTGGAGTCGCAGCTTGTCGGGACGGCAGAAAGCTTTGTCACATTCTGTACACTGGTAAATCTTCTCTGAATGGAAACTGCGCACGTGTTTCTTGACCTAGAATTGTAGATCGTATACAAATGGAATTTATTCAAAAGAGAAGAGTGTGGTGAAAGAGTCTAGGAAACTCTTAGCAAAAAGAGAGAGCGGAAAAAAGTTCTAAGAGTTTTCTAATCTGCTCTGGCTTAAAAAGTATTTGGGACTATCCTCGAGCTCTTCAAGCATCTAGTGGGTTGGGTTTTTTCCCCAATAAAGTAACTAATGAGGTTTGACATTTGAAATCCAAGCACTTCTCAAGAAATGGATCTCTAATTAAATCTTTACCATCTTCTAATACTGATCATACAGGGAACAACTTGGTATCTTTAACGGTTCCACATAAAAGTATTTAAAGTAGGCAGCAATCTATGGTGACTAGGCTTAATTATTCAAATAGCACCAAATGATAAAAAATCCTCTTTAAATCCAAAATAGAGCTGAATAGCTGGAAAAAAAAAAAGCCGTGAAACCTTCTTCTGACTGGCTCAGTTTCTCAGGAAAGTTCACGAGGAATTATGTTGCAGCACAGCATTTCTAAATGATCAACATTTTTCCTCGTTCAACATTTACAGAAGATACAGGGGTTTTTTTCCAGGATGGAATTATATTAGTAAATCACTTTTCCCCATCCTTTCCCCTTTAGCCTACTGGATAGTCTATCAGTTCCCATTACTCGACTTAAACTGGATTTCTACATTTCAATTTCAGTCAGGCAGCTCAGCAAGACCTATCAACCTCTTTGTCCCTATGAAGGATAACAAGTATGTGCACGGTACATCTCAGCTTCTCCTTACTGCAGATCGAAACAGCATCCTTAAATTTTATTAACGATCTTCTCCAATGGCTCTGCACGCTGCACAAAGCGGCTGCGTTACTCAAGACTCCAGTGCAACCTCTCCTTAACCATGTGCAGAGAAGAGGAGGAATCAAGTACCCAGCTGAAGCCCAGGGGGGAAAAAAAAAAAATCAACTGACTACGGGGTGGAAAGAGCACTATGGTTGCAGAAGACAACATCTAGCAGTGCTTGGTCACTCTTCCTTTTTAATTTCTGACTGAGAATTAACTCGCATGCAGCGTTACACGAGAACAGTACTGAAAAAATTCATAAACAGAATGCTTGCGAGAGACACGGAAGGTAGTGCTTCCAATCAGGACGGCGTCTCACCTGGATAAAATCTGGAAAGCGCTTTTTGCAGTTAGGGCAGGTGAAGTAGCCATCGTGGATATGGATGACCACGTGATCCTTAAGCAGATCCAACCGGTCAAAGGACTCGGGACAGAAAATGCAGGAATATGTTTTCTGGTCCATGTGGAACTTCATGTGGCTCTCCAGAGCACCGCTGTTGATGAAGCCCTTGTTGCAGATGTCACAAGTCAAAGGGCAGTTCCCTTCCCGTCCATGAAACCGCAAGTGCTGATCCAGTTTGTCCTTCTCCCGGAAGGCCTTCCCACACTGGAGGCATTTGAAGGGCCGAAAGGATTTCCGGATGAAGAGGTGCTGAAGAGCTGCGTTCTGAAAGAAAGATTGAAGAAGCCATTAGCTTTTGTTATTACGTAGATTCCACATCCAAATATTGTCCAAAATTAAATATACCAGATGATCAGTGAACCTGAACCTCAAAAAATGCTTTTGTGTCATAGATACTGCCTCCATTTTACAGAAGAGGAGGCTGAGACAGGCAGACCTTAAGGGATATACCTGCAGTTACAACACAACACAGGCCTTTCCTCTCCCGTCCCTTTTGTCTTTAGCGTGGCATTTTTCTGTAAAATAAAACAGAGTCCTCTCTGAAGTACAGACCTGGGCCTTCAAAAAGCTGCAACTCTAACTGATTTGGGAGGACTGGGTGAAAAGTTCAGCCGCCATACAAAGACAGGGCAAGCTCGTGCCCTGCCTTTCACGCAGGAGCAGGGCTTATGAAATTCCACAGCCCTTTACAAAATCAGCTTCTGCACCAAAGATCACCACAGAGATGTGCAGCGGTGGTTTAGCATCGCCCGGAAAACTGCTGGTGGAACGCACATTCAACCTTTTTGTTATTACCAAAAAGAAGAGAGTTTCAAGACATGACAGCAGGGGCAGACTGGCAGGTTTACAAGCAAGAGGCGAGAACTCGTGAGCAATTCGCCATTCAGCATCTATCACGTGTGAGAGAACTGAAAAAGATGAAAGACAAATCAAGAGGAACCCTGATGGATTCTGTTGTCTACTCAAAGGGTAGTGGACTACACATTGTCAAACTTTAATTTGCTTTTCTCGATATTGCAAAAAACTAAGAATATTGTGAAATGAACATAACCGGTGTTGCATGAATATTCATTTTGAAGTTTACTATATTGAGCTGCTCTTCTGTTTTTTCTCCGCTCTTACTGTGCACAATTTCTCTTCTCAGTCCCTGCTTTGTTTTGGCGTGTGCTTTCCTTCAATCTACCTTTTCTGCAATGTTTCATGATTGTTGTCCCTTCAGACAAATGTTACAGAGCCATCCCAGTCCTGATTCCAGTGCTGACAGGTGGAGGAACGGGTGCTGCTGGACGTGCTGCCTGCAGAAATAACACGCGTGTGCCCCGCGTCTGCAGAACTGAGAACTTTTACGTCAGAGAGTTGCAAAGCTGGAAGTCCTCTGCATGCAGGAAGTCCCACAGCACGCTATCACCCATCCTGTACTGAAAGTAAACTGCACGGCTGCCATTTCTCTGTAAGAAGTCTAAGAAATATTGACTCTTTTCCAAAATAAGATCAAGACATTGTCAATTATCCGTCTTCTCTTTTCAGATGTTCAGAGATTAAATTAGTGGACCTCAGTGATCCTTACTCCTATAATATTCACCTTAAATTTGCAATTAATTACTATGAAAAGGACTAGAAGAATGTGAATTGTTATTCAGATAACAGTTCTGGACATTGGCTGCTTGAAGAAGAACAAATGTGACAGTTTACGATGCAAGGTCAATGGGTAAACACTAAACGAGTTCGACAAAACAACACGGAAGGCGATGTGGTTACGTACCATTCGATCAGATACAGCAAAAACCCAACGAAACAAAAACCCAAACCCAACCTACCTGCAGCTCCAGCTGAGCAGGCAGCATTGAGGGAGAGAAAAATACTTGTGTTATGCAACGGACTTGAAAACAGAAGCCTTGACTTCTGCGGGTCACTACGAGGGCGAGCCCTTCCAGTTAGAGTTCACTTAAGCAAAACTCCACGGAGGTTTTTGCCTCAGGAAGGACCAGGCTGATCTCCAAGGTTTACCCTGTAGTTAGTGACTGCCCATGGGGAGTTAAAGGACAGAGAGAAAAACCACAGATCATCGTGAAGGTGTTTTGCGACCTTTCATGTTTTCTCCAAGTTGAGTAATGATGATGTAATGCCTACTGCAGAGCCACAGCGAGGACGAAATGCTTTTAGCAGGAGGGAATAATTAGGGCAAAATGACAAGAGGGCAAAGATTAGAAGAGTGAAAAAGTGAAGAAGGGACTTCTAACCTCATCTTGCTGTTTGTACTCTTTGTTATACAACTGGTTGCATTTCTTTCGGCATGAAGGAAGTGACCGTACTTTCCAAATCATCTCCCTGGCCCTGCCAGTTGCTTCCTCTGAGTAAGGCAGTCACTTCCACAAAGGACATTTTAGGATCAAGTTTGTACATGGTTAAAAAAAAAGCCATTTGGAAATGCTGATGTTTCTGGGATCAGCCCGTAGACACTGCCTAGAACCGAATTAAAAACAAATATTCATTTTGGCTGCGGACCAAACCTTCCTCTAGTTTGTTACAGGAGCATCTCGAAGCGTAGGTGTATCTCTTTTCAAAAATATGGCAGTCATGTCCTTCGTAAAGGCCTGATCTCCAAGGAAACTCCACAAGCTCTGAAGCAGATGCTGAAAAATGAACTGATCCTACCAGGACATGAACCCTGGGGCAGCAGAGATCAGTGCTTCCAGCTAGAACAAAGCACTCTCAGAAGCATCGCTGCCTTAAACCTTAGAAAAGTTGAAGCAATTGACAAATTCACAGTCCTAGTTTTTGAAAACTAAATCCTACATGGGTGATAAGGAAGATCTAGAGCTACACAGGTCTCCAGATCATAATATCAAGATTTTCTACCTGTTCTTTGGAAGCAAATGACATACTACACATCTTAAAGCCAAATGTTTGCTTGCTTATGATGTTAAATGTGTGTTATGGTAAGAAGTTGCTGTGATGGTTGAATGGAATGAGTGCTCACAGAGCTTGCTGTGATTTTTCAGTGCTTCAAACATAACGCTTTCTAGTTTACTTCTGTCTCAAGTTCTCCTTGCTCACAGTCTGACGCGATACGGAAAGGTAATATGCAACCATCCATCTGCCATTCTGCCGGTGCCCCTGTCTTGAAACAGCTCCGGGACTCTGCTGAAGACGAGCTGCCAAACGTATGGGAAGCTAGGCAGGTTTGGAGATACAAACATGTCACCAAGGACTAAACCACCACTGCACTCCTCTTCGTTGTCATCCATTTGTGATGAATTTCCAGGGAACAAAAGCTAAGTCACAAGACAAAGACATAATTTTGGAATTTCTGTCCCTTTCTTCCCACTCTTACTGTTTAAGATATTAAGTTCACATCTTGGGTTCAAAAGTTTGGGGAAAACAGGCAACACTTTCTCTTCCCATCACACTCAGGGCTTCAACTTTCTACTGAGGAAGTTGTGGCATATCGTAAGCAGTAAATACCCGTGCTCTTTACTGTCAAAAACTCAGCATCTGTCTCTGTACTTTGTTACCAGTCCTTCAATACAACCAGTAAAAATCCCCCAAGCTTTTAACATATGAAAATCAAGTTACTGGTAGAAACTGGTCATTCAGAGAATTCAAGCATTTTACATCGTTAAAAACCCTGCAGTCTTAATCTGCCTGAGCCAAATTCTTCCTTCAAGATTGACTGCTGCGTTTGTGGGGTAACACCACCACCAGTCTCACATATTTATTGCTATAAACCGAGAGCCAAATTTGGCTCAACATTTTCCTTTATGGAACAGTTACTCCACTCTTTCCTCATCCTTTCTCATCCCTTAAAAATGAAGCCTTACCCCAATTGCAGCTGTTCCTTTCTGTAATCAAAAATTTTACACATGGAAGAAAAAGAAAAAGACTGTCGACTACATAAACCAATCTCACACTTACACGGCTTGAAGGATTATTTGCTTGAATCATTTCCCTCCCACACACAGTGGAAGAAAAAAAAAAACCAAACAAAAACACAGCTCACCCAGCTGACACAAAGCTCAGGCTCAAAGCGTTTGCTATCGGTACACAAAGCTCTTCGCACAGGTTTTAATCTCAATGACAGGCAGGTTTTTCTACCCCAAGAAGGGATTTTTATCACTAAATCTCATCAACATTGTCAACTAAATGGATCTAAACTGAGGTTGGAGTTCCTCTTTGGCAACTATTTGCAATAAAAGAGTTCTGAGAGACACAGATGGTGCTGGGAACAAGTCATCATTCTGTGCCACAGCACCATGATTCAGCCGGCTGTTTGAAGCACTCTTGCTTGCCAGCTTGGCCGGACCCTGTTTCTATAAAAGAATTATTGTGCTGGAATTGAACCAGCTCCAATTGGTGACCGGTTCTCACTAGCACCTCATGAGATACTAGCTCTTTACATGAGATTTGTCTTCCTCTCAGAGCAAAGAAAATGGCTAGGAGTGAGATGCTTTAGTCAGGATTTGAAAATGGATACGACAGCAGGAGAAAGACCAGCTGGTCCCGGCAGGCAGGTCTGGCATTCTCTGGGACACAGCAAATGGAGAGGGCGAGGGAAGGACGTGAGCCGCCGTCCTCTTTGCTTACCCTGATACGCTTTGCTCGCCTCATGTCATCTGCTGTCATGGTGCTCTGCGTAGGCACCGCGCTCTCATTGTGCTGCGGTTGGATTTGCAGTGGGCGGTTTTCTGACGGCTGCTCCAGTGCCGACTGCGTCTCCGACGGCACCGCAGTCTGTTCCTGCTGCTCCAACCCGTTCAGCGTGGTTTGTCCGGCTTCATCAAACTGCCCCTTGCTGGAAAAATGCAGCAAGTCCTGAAATCGCAAATCATACAACCAGTGATTATTCCCCCCACCCACTGAAAAACGCTTCGATATTGCTCAGCAGACAAGAAGATTTCTACACATTTAAATCACAAGCTGTAAATAAAAATGTGTCTACGCTAACACTTTCCTACTGTGTTCCACTGATGCACTCCGCAGATCTCCTCCACCTACAGCAACGACTTAGAGCGGCACAGAAGAAGCGCTGCAGGTGGGCGACTCTCTTGGCCATCATCAGCCACAGACAAGCCAAATGACACAGCTGTTAACAGCCAACGTGCCGTCACTCTGAAATATCATCACGTGTGGTTAGGCAGTGTCTTCTCCTTTCTAACAAACTAGCTGGAGTGCCCAACTGGAGAGCGACAAACGAGATCATTATACTGCGCGCTGTGTGTTTTGCTATCCAGTTTCCCAGCTCTGTGTACTCTCACCTACCCAGCTGCATACATCACTTCCATTTATCACAAAGCTGTTTTCCTCCTCTTTTTTTTGCATTAGGATAGAAATAAAGTGAGGGTATTGGGAGCAGGAAGCACACAACAAAAAAAAAATCTACATTCTTTCCATGTAAATTCCAATAACTCCTCTGGGATAGAATGCTCTTGTATTACGAGAAGAAAACATAGATCCTTACTTGACATCGCGTAATGCAACTGAGGAAACTTAAAAGCAGAGCGCCAGAAGTATGTCAGCTCAAGGCTGGTACTGTCAAAGCACAAAAGCAGGTGTGGGAGAAGAAAAACAGAGGTGCCAGGAGTGCAGCTGTTATAAACCATGAATGCTCACCAGACAGAGACACTTTGGGGAGCAATATACCAGCCAAATGTCCAGTCCTGCTCTAGGTGGCAAGTTTAACGATGGCTCTGCTCGACTGCCTAGAAACACGTGAGCTAGCTCTGGGCCGAACTCCAAACTGGTAGGATGAGAGCCACCTCCAGTCCAGAGGCTGTTCAGACACATTAGCGCAGGACTGCGCCCAGTAAGCCCCATCTCTCCGGAGTTCAGAGTGTGGGAACAGCATTATGCTTACTTGTCTACATGGAGCTGGCTTGTGTCATGTCAGCTTGCAAAGAGGGTGATCTCACAGCTGTCTGCACTTAAAGCAACATTTCGGGCAATTCTGCATGCTCAGAAAGAGAGCGGCAGGCGTTCCCAGGCGACGTATACATTCCTCCCTCTGAGTCAGCACTGAACCATGACCCAGCGAGATGCCAGAGGAAAATTACCACTCCAGATATCAGCTTTCGGCTAAGTCATAAAACAGAGCCGCTGATCCCTTCTGACACCGTTCGTGAAAGGACTCGGTGGTAACCTAAGCATGGGCAGCAGAGAGGATTCAGCGTTTCACGTAAATGCATCGCATTGGGTCCCTACAGAATACAACCAACAGCCACGAGCAAGAGAACATTTTGCAATAAGCGTGCCTACGGGAGGCCCTTTTGTTAATATTAAAACATCATAAAGAATCATAGCTCAAACTCATTTAATTCTACCAGCAACAGTGAGAAGAGCAGGCTCTGACCTCACGTTGCAGAAAGGACAAATAGGAACCTAAATTCCCATTACAGTTTTACTGTCTAAATTACTGTTGTGATGCTGCTAAACTGCCGCAATAACCTATCTCACTGCTAAGTGCTTTGGGATGAAAGTTGCTGTAGAAATGCAAGTGATTTTACTGGTTTTATAGAAGACAAATAGCGTGCTCCCCTGGCAAAGAACCACAGCTAGAAAACCAAGCATTACTTGGGTGTAAGTCCAAAGCGCACTCTCAATTTGCACTGATGCCCCAAATTCTTTTAGTCAAGAGTTTACAGCCCACATATTAATTTCTTTTTCCTCCTCTCTGTCCCCAGAAATATACCTGCGTCCCTTCTTCACACTTTTCCCCGTTTTCACTGGTTACTTCCACACGCATGAATTTGGGAGGGCGCCCTGGGCGTCTGCCTGGTCCAAACCTCCTCTTTCCTCGCCCACGACCTCGGCCTCTGGCTCTGCAGAATACACAGTACTCCAGGTTAGAAACAAAAAAAACCATGGATTTGTAATCTCCACTAGTTTTATGCATTCCTTCTCCGCATCACTATTCACCCATTCAACTCAGTAACAGCAGCCTGCAGTACATAATAAAACCTTTTTTGCAGGCAGCAAAAGAAAAAAAAAAAAAAAGGAATACTGGCTGCTATCTATTTATTTTGTGCTCTATGAGAAATCAGAGTCCAGAAGGTATTAAAATTTTTTTCAGTAATCATGGGACCAAGAGGACTATTGGCTTCAGCAAGTCCTCTGCCATGGCAACTCTTCCACTTCCAACACCCCAGCATACGGTGTGCTGGAAAGCATTTTCAGCAGGATAGAAACAGTGCACAAGGAAACCGAATTTATAACCCGAAGCCATAACATCCCTCCCCAAAAAGGCACTTCGCCATTGATGTTGGGCAGTAAACCAAAGTGAACAACTTTCTGTGTCAAAAAATGAAGAAAAAAATGCAGCCACTTGCTAGGTTTCAGGAAAAAGACGACATTAAAGCATTCTGCTCTCTGATGGATTCAGCTTTTAATAGGTAAGGATAAATAAACTCTTGCCAGCCCAACAAGAAGCCAAAGCACTAGCAGTCTCATTCTCCAAGCTCTGTATCTGCACACATCTAAGAAACATCGCTACTTCCATGTTGTGGCACTGAAATACTGCCATTTAAGTCATTGGCAAAAAAACCCCAAAAACCACACAACCAAAAAACCCCAAAGCAAACCAGTTTCAACAGGGTATTTATTTCCCTCAAGCTACTTCTTGTGCAAAGTCTCTTACACCGATCAGCTTCCTGGTGCCATATTTGTACCATCTGCTATCTCTCACGGATACCCAAGTTGGTCAGCAAGATCTGCAGGGCAAAGACCCTCCTCTCTGGAAGTTTGGGGAAGCAACATAGCGATACACAAAGCTAAAGCTTTCAGTACCTGCTGAAGAAGTCCAGCTTCTCGTCATGGGAGTTGAGGTGCTGCTGGAGCTGCTCCGAGCTCATGAAACGACGATTGCACTCATAACACGGCCAGTTCTTCTCTTGCTCTCTGAGAACTAAGTTCAATTGGAAATGTCAATAAAGCATTTCAGTCACCACTAATTAAACACCTCATTTTTTTTTTCCCCCCCAAGCCTTTCTGTCCTCATGGGCCATATTTCTCCCCTGAAGGTTAGACAGAGTGCAGAATACCCAGCACGGCTCCATTTAGCTTTGCTTTTATCCCCTCTGCGCTGTGGCATGACTACAGCTCATCGCAGAAAGACAAAGAGGTGGCTGGGGACAGTTCACGCGGGCTCTATACGCTGCTTTAAACTCAGGGACATTTTGAAATATACCCTGGTACGGAAGAGCACCTACAGGATTGTGTTTCTGGCATATATTAGGAGAGAAATTTCTCAATCTACAGTAGTAGCACATCCGTTTATGACACACACTCAACGTTAGGCATCGAGTACAGAAACATACTTCTCAGCAGCAACCCAAGGCTTCCCAGAAACTGAGGTAGAATTTCAATTTATTTTTATATCTGCATGAGAAGACTTAGCAGAAGTAAGTCCCGATAATACAATCTAGATTTGGTTTGACTTTCCTTAACCTAGCAGAAATCCTGGGAGCCGTGTACTTGTGACTTAGTACAACACCGAGCCACCATCACACCGCAAAAACTGAGAGCGGAAGAGCCCAAGTTACCCTTCCTTTCCTCCTCAGATATGTCATGGATCTTCTGGTTCACAAACTCTGCGTAAGAGGCAGCGTACCACACCTGTAGCAGGAACACAAGATAAGAAAACGCTTAAATGGAACGAGAACTAAGGGGAATTCATTTGAAAATGGTTTTTAAGCAATATATTTACTTTGCTCGCCTTAACCACTAACTTATTGCTCCTTTCATCCTCAAGGATCAAGCCTGTTGAGACCAATATGCCCCCACTGAGGAATAAGAGAGCTTTGCTCAGAAAGCATATCCATTGAATTTTAAGGCACAGCCTCCTAATATGAATATTCATCTCACACGTGGCTACCAGTCACTGCGAAGGAAATGAGATTAATCTCTTTAGACCCGACTGTACGATCGTAAAGGGTGGATGTCAGAGTTCTGTTATGTGTTGTACCAAGAGGAATGGAGAAATTTTTAACTCCGGGGATTTCCCCATTTCTTTCCTGCTCTCTTCATGTAGATAATAGGCAGCCTTGTCCACAGAGACTAACTCAAAATTTTTATTTCAGAACTCCTGATGGATTGCAGCAACATGGTCCTGCTTCCCAAAACAAAGAACTGCCACCAGGCTGCAGCGTGCTGAACCCACTTTCTCTGTAAAGGGGATTTAGGAAATTGTCAAAAAGAACCACAGAAGGCAGAAAGACAGAGCTTATTAGAGCCTAATATCAGATGCTCACATTTCACTGAGCATTCTTGCATTATTTCTCATTTTTTATCTTACTGTTTGATGAAAAAGCTTCCATTTCAGAAGAGGTTTCCTAAAGAAGTAACGAACAGATTTTCAGCATGAAAAACACGTTTAAACTTGTAGTGGGCTGCAGGCGTTTTCCTAACAGTGGCAAGTGGCATTTCTAACTCCTTCAAAGGCTCACTAGCAGGTGTGCGTTACTTCACTCACTAGCTGGACAAAGAAGAAAGCCTGGAGCTCCTAGACTACTCACCTGCCATGCAGGACTGAAGTTCTCAACTTGAACCGATTGATCCTCCTAGTCCAACCTTTGGACAAAATTTGTAGGGATGCCCTACATCCACGTGGGGAGGAAAACCCATTACGGAGCCCAGGTAATTCCCTTTCAATCATCAAACCTATTTTATTTACCCCAAAAGACACTACTAACACGTGAAGCAAGAAAAATGGTGCTTCTACAGGCAGGTCTGTATAGATTTAGTTAAAACCTGACTTCAAATTGATTTATAAACTGTTGAGAAAATGATGTTTGAAATTTACATGCAAGAAAAGATTTGAAGAACAACACTTTCTGATAGAAAAGTTTTTTGGTAACCCCCAGTTCCCCAAAAGATGTTGAAAATGAAGGCCATCTCAGCCAGCCATGCTCTTCACCCTCAAAGTAATCAATACATTTTCAGAGGGAACAAGAAGTAACTCACAGGGAGGTCACAACAGCCTTTTATCATTTTCCACACGCAAAGTTTCAAAAGTTCTAGGAAAGCCAAGTAAAGTGAGAGACCATATTCACTTAAGGCACCAGAAAACAAGCCAAGGGCACCAGGACTAACTGGAAAGGGCATCCAGAACTAAAAAGAATAAGACTGCTGCCATAAAAATCAGATTGCATCGGTAAAACATATGCAGTATACAGCGTGACAGCGACAGACAAATCATTTACATACTCTTATTTTATAAAACTTCCTCATTTGATAACAGCCAATTGAAAATCCCTAAGTGGGTGGCTAACTACTTACTGGCTTCAGTGACATTTGACACAGGCCATCATGTGCTCTATCAAAGAAAAAAAAGCACTAAAACTATTGACAGCAATGATTTCTGGCACTTGGAGATGCACTTATTAGGCAGCAGCTCTAAGATTTGATTTCATCAGTAAAAAAAAAAAAAAGTCACGAAACGCAGGCGAAACCATACCTTGAGTTCCTGCTTGGGCTCCACGTTTTTAATGGTTGTGTAGTAAATATGGTGGCCGTACTGGTACGCTACCAGGTTCTGCTCCAAATGGTTTTGAGCTGGACGCACAAACATCATCCAGTTACAAAGAGCCTCGCTAGAAAGTTCAAACCACAGATCCTCTTGCAAATCTCTGTCTTTTCTGTCACCCTTATCAAGAGACACCTGTAGCAAAATCCAATTACATGTGACTGGAACTGCCTGGCAGCAGGTTCAAAAGAATTTGAGTTTCTAAAAAAGCTACTGTGACCATGCAACTTTTACATCAGGAAAGCAATGAAGGCATAGCTAATTTTTTTCCTCTTTGCTAACAGGGATCCAGAAACAGGCAGCACTTTGAAAAAAAATACTTCAAAACAGGTAGAGGTTTAATGAGGGAGACACAATGGACCCTTCCGTGGCTTTCAAGGGCAAGAAGCTCAGGCACAGTACTTGACACGTGGTGATAAATGAGGCACGAGAAGCTTTAGTAGCCCGTGTGACATCAAATATTTCTAACTGGCAGACCCACTTCTCCTTTCATTCCCTGACTCGTGACACTGCGTCAAGCTCAGGTCGCACTTTAGCTGAACTTTTGTTGGGTCACCGAATCTGCCCTGTGGTCACAGCTTCCTTGTCAGATGCTGACCGTCCGAGACCGGCCCTAATCTCCAGCAAATAAAGAACCAATTCCAAACCAGTAAATAAATGGGTAGAAGTGCGTCAAACCCGCATGACACCGCATGCCAATAACTTTGGCACGAGGAAGGGGAGAAAAATCTCTCCTCTCCCCTACACCTTGTGGGGGAGAGGAGGGAAAGAGGAAGAAATGTATTTTTAACCTAAGTTACAGCATGACACAAAAAAAAAAAAAAGGATGCAAAACATCCTCAGATGGGGCTGCTATTTTTGTGCCCAGATGCTGCTTCAGCCCACGAGAGTGATTCACAGCATTCCACACTATGCATCCTATATATCGTAACACCAGAATGCCACAATACTCCCCACAATTATTGTCTCTCCCGGAATAACGGAGTAGATTTCAGGCCAAAGCAATCTGGGTATTTCAGAGTTACATTCAGAAATGGAAGTAACATCTCCAGTGAAGTAACTGATCAAGGCAGAGCCACAAACTCATGAAAATCAAAAGCTGAAGCACAAATTGCTCCCTCTTCCTGTCTCACACGCGCTCCCCCTTACCTTCAGATGGATATAGCAGTCTTTGAGTTCAGTTTGTCTAACCAGGGGTCCTTCCACAGGTCCAAACTGCGTGCGTTTCGGGATACGCCTTTTGGAGAAGACACCTCCCAAAAACCTGTCTATATAGAGCACCAAGGGCAGGCTGGCTCTCGCCCTGGTCAGCACAGGCCGGTTGGGGATCGGATGCAAAGGTCCGTGTTTGGGACACACGGAGGGATGCGCGTTGTTACACTCTTCACACCCTACAACACAAAGTCAGAGAGGACATGACTGTCAGGGAGACACTCACGCGCCAGCTCGGAATGGAGCGCCTTATCTCTCTAAACATCCTGGGCTCAGCTGTGGGAACATTTATTCCCAGAGTCTGTCCACATTTTAAAACATCAGGGAGGGCAGCCTCCTGCAAAACGAGGAGCAGAACAGCTCAGAGATGCCACAGAATCTTGTCTTTTCTGTAAGGCAGCCCAATAGGAGTCTACATTTCTGGGTATAAAGGGCTTTACCTATTATTGCTAAAATCTGAACAGTTTTCAACTCCATTTACTAGAGGGCTGATCGAAGTGAAAAAAAAAAAAAAAGGGGAGGGCAGCCAATATGCTACATACTGCTTCATATGCTTACACAAATCATTGGGATCAAAGGGTCGAGGCGGATCCGGATCCCATTCATCCATGTCAGTGTCTTCCCCATCTTCATCCTCGTCTTCCTCCTCATCATCTTCCTCTTTTGTTTCCATCCTTCCTATTGGATTCTGCAGAGGTGCTAAAGGGTCAGAACCATCCACCGCCTCCATAGGAGGTAACACTTGGTTATGCACCGGTAACGATGCCTGAGGAGAGAATTCACAATCAATCAAAACTGATTCATGAAAAAACACTCTTACAAAGAGGAGCGATGAAGGTTCTTGCTAGTCTACGCTTTCTGCTTCCTTTGGTAACGGAAAGAAGGAGAGGGGAAAGCAAAGCAACGTGATAAACAACTGCTGAGGGATGTTTCGCATCGCTGCTGCTGACAGCCTCGCTCAGGAGAGCTCTGTGTCTCTACTTAGCTCTAGCCTAACAAGGACTGACTGCTCGAGAGAGAAAAAATCATATCAGAGGACTTCTGGACCCTCAGAGAAGGTCCGAAACAAAGTCCAGGCTCTGTGGAAATTATCTAGAGCCTAAGGCTGTATTTTAACTTCTCCTGTACAAGTGAGAGAATCCTGCACTTCAGCACGTTACCTTTTCTCTTGTACAACCAAGCAAACCCAAACCCCAGAGCACACACGTCAGTACGGGATGAGATAACGTGACACCCTCTGTTAACTTCGCTTTGCAAAGCCAAGAAGAGGATTTTAAGGGGGTTGCTCAAGACAGAACAATCTGTAGAACAGGTGTCTCCGTATATTAAACACATGATCTCTCCTAAAAAAAAAAAACACCCACACATTCCATGGTGAGACCATGAAAGACAGAACCAATCTGCGCTACGGCTTTCTCGCACCTCCTCCCGTATCGCTCAGACGACGGAGCGATGACATCGGTGTACTCGTACATGGAAAAGAGAAAGGGTGCCTGGCAACTTACTCTATCTGCTCGTGGACCCTGCTCCAGAGCCATTTGCTGGGGGGATTCGGCAACGTTGCCGAGCACGGAGAGGTTGGTGGGATTCATGCTCTGAGCAGCAGCAGGCAAGAGCACAGTTACCTAAAATTATAGGCACTCATTTTAGCACTGCGGCATTTCCATCAGTCGCTTACATCCGGGCAGTGCCCTGCATGCAAAGCTCCCTGGAGTCCCACATTAGCTCAAAAACTGCAGCAATTTTTTTTTTTTTAGTGATGGACTTGGACTAAACCTGCGGATCTAGGGACAAAGGGAAAGGCTTCAAGACTCAGTCCAGATTTCGTAGCTTTTGAATTTCTTATCTCCCACTTGTGGCTTTAAATTAAGGTTCTACCCAGCTGAGATTCAAACTGCACTAGAAAAAGATGCGAGGAGCTCTTTAGCTCTTAAAACCAGTGATTTGTGGTCTTTTTCTCTTCTATCTCCAAATTCACTGGGGTTTTTGGGGGTTGGTTTTTTTTTTTAACGGTAAAGGAGAAAGAACCATCTCCTCTTTTTGCTCATCTTTCCTTTTCACAAGCCAGCCAAGATCTGTTACAAAAGCACGATGGCATATTGACCTCGTTGTTGGAAGATCAAGCACTCTAATGATGGGATTCCAACAATTTTCTGTACCTTATTTGGTCACACTATACATTTTTGGTTGTTCTCATACTTATTTTTTGTGTGTAGTAACAAGAAAATTAAAGCATATTACCACACTGCTCCCATCCATTCGGTGATAAAACAAAGCAGAATTAAGATCCCTGAAATCACCTTTCCTCTCTTTTGTTTCCTCCTTATCTGTACAGGCATTTGCACCGTTATCCTGCAGGATTTTTCATCCTTCTCTACAGCTGACACCACGTGGCTTCTAGGTTGTGCCTCTGACTGTTAAACAGCTTTTACGCCAAATTTAAATCCTCTGTCTCACAAATAACATCAGATAAAACTGAGAACGGAGAGTTGTGCCAACAGTGAAGGAGCAGACAAGAAAATCCATAATATAAGGACATAGATAGTCTTAAAACTGCAAATGTAGTTTTGTTTAGAGAGTAAGAGTAATTTAGGAAAGCGCTTAAAATCTACAGCAAAAAGTAGTCAGGAAACCACGTGACAGCGAGGAGGAAACCGCCAAAGTGACAGCTGAACCAAGCTGTCTGGTATTGACATTTCTGATGCCAAGTGGCACCAGAAAAGGCGTCGTTATTCAATGGCACACCTCCAGGTCTGCCAGCAGTGAGGTTCACACAAGCTTGTGTCTATTTGTACCTCGTATTAGCATTTCCTACTACTAATCGCACGTCAAACATACCCTTACTTTCATTTCCATCTCAGATCTTGCAAGGAATAGAGGCATTATGTTAAAAAACCTTTCAATTTCTTCTTAAAATGCAATTTCTTTTGAAAGACAAGAGGCACTTGAATTATTATTTTAGCATTTGTTGTCAGTTTAGGGATGTCCCACGTGAAAGGTGGATGTAAAAACACCTGCAAAGGCAGGAGGGACTAACCATTCAGAATCTAGAGATCTAGATCTGAAAGCGCCTACACCTGGTTACCACAACGCAGTCCTCAGAGATCCATCAAAACTTTACAGATTTGAGCTCCGGTTTTATTCTGCTCCTAGCCCACGTCACACTGGCCAGCACGTCAGACCTGGGATGCCTTGGTAAGGTAGGAGAACCAGTAACGGAACTTCTTCAGGTTTTACAACGAAGTTCCTGCAACGTTTCCAGTACACCTAGAGTCTTAGCCAAAATTTCTATCCCTTGAGATCCTTTTATGGGCTTAAAGGTGCTTAGATCAGAACCTGTACGAGGACAATTGCAAAATCAGCCTTTCTAGGATGACACATCAAAATAGAGTCAGCCACATCAGCTTGCTAACTTCAGGGACACTGTCGAAAGATTTTTTTTCATTATATCCAGGGCAGTAAATTCATATTTTTGTTGAACACGAATTAAAAAGAATATAACTCAAACACTCTTAACTTTTATTGCTATTCATGCAGAAGGCATCGTAAGCTTTTTGCCCTTGATCCCTGAGCAGGCTGCGATTTGACAAATTCAGAGATAGCTTACTACGCTCTGCCACCACAACCATGGCCCTTTACCTTCCGCAACAGTTTCAGGCCCAAGGAAAATAACGTCTCTCTCTTACCTGCTGCGTGGTGGCATCCTGTTGGACGTAAGCCACTTGGGACGGATCTGTAAACAGAGTCTAGACAAAGTGAAAAAGGCTTATCAAACCGGCCTTGGGGTTGTTTAACTCCCAACTCACCCAAAAATCACCCTGCCACCAAGATGTGATCCACATCTGATCCTTCGCTAACTTACAACGTGCCTATTATCACAGTAGATTAGTTCAACTTAGTCAAGTGGACCTACGTGTGTAGAAATTACCCTAAAACTAGGTAGCGCTCCATAAAAAGTTAAATCATATTTATGTGGCACTTTTCATCTATAAACCTGAAATGTTTCACAGGGTTTCTTTTTTTTTTAATGCGGAAATCACTTGGTCAATTGCTGATTTGATAAATCTCTACAGGATGAAATTCAATAGCTATCTCAAATCTACATAACACTTGAGGGCAGGATAGATAACCGCTAGCTTTCTCTTTCTGCAAATTCACAAGACGTCTGCACGCTTCTACGCATTGGTATAGCCAGGACGTTGGGTTTCTAATTTCAGAGAGGACACGGCAACTCCAATATTCTTACAGTAGCCTGCAAAACCAGCCCTGATGGGAGGGCTTTCCCCACAGAAAAATCAGAACTTAAGATAAAAACTAAGCTTCAACTGAGGCTTGCTTTGGCAAAACTTGAAATATCTGAGCTTGCAGCAGTCTGGCTCCAACAAAATAAAGCATGGCATAAGAATTCCACTAGCACTCTCATTATTTCATCTCATTGCATGATCGTGTCTTAATACTACACTTTTTTTTTTAGACTCAGAGTTTGAGTTGCTTCTTGGTTGGTAACTTTCTGGGAGATATCCTCTCAAAATCTCTCCTCCTCTCTGAGCACCCCACCGCGTAGGAACTGTTTTTAGGTAACAGCCAAGAACTGCACAAGAGAGACCACGCCAGACAAGGCTACGCTGGCGTTGCGGCCAACGTCAAGGACGTGCACTCCGTAGCATTGCTCATCGGTCCCGTCAGCGACAATATAAAATGTTCCTAACGAAGCGTGCCTGTTCCTCTCTTTTTATCTGTGCACAGAGGTACAGATTCCCACTGTGTTAGCCCACAGAAACACGTGCTGTCAGGGAATAAAAGCCATTTGATATAATTACAAAGAAAAAGAACTTAGGTCTATAAAATCAACAACTTCTCTGAAGAGAGACTACAAATTAGACTGCGTGCGCTGAGACCCTCTGCGAAAAGACGTGACTGTTATTGGAACTATCCATTATGAGAACTGTACTATGCAAAACAAGGACTCTTCCCAAAGACACATAGCTCACTCCTAGCATTGGACTGAATACAACACAGGCACAATTTCTGGAGAGATTATCTGCGTTTTGGAAAACATCTTTGACTGAACGATAATCTCATCCACCTTCAGTGAAATAACCGGCGTTTCGTAGTTCAGAGCCTTGACATCCTTTGATTATTGCATTTGCACATCAGACAAATGAACAGCGTGAAGCCCCTGTTCCGCAACGGGCAGATAAAAGCGTTAAGAGCAACTGCCTGCTATTCTCCAGTCACACCACTCAGCTGGTAACTGGCTTTCATCTCCAACGAGATTGTTTTGCTTTCTAGGTGCCGAAATGGGGTGGGCTCAGAACCACACATGCCTGCGTAGCTTCCACGGGATGGATGTAAACGAGCGTGTGCTCCGAGGTGTCCACGGAGGTGTAGGAGGTGCCGTCCGCCGTGTAGACGACCTGCTGCGAGGGACGGTCCTGCTCATCACTGTACACGATCTGCGCCACCGTGCCCCCCTCAGGGACGAAGTGCACCTGGGGGAAAAAAGTAAAAATATTGAAAAATCAGATGCTGTAGTGAAATATATGGGAAACAACACAAGACACAGAGGTTACCAAGTGCCTTAGAAAGCAGAGTACCTTGTGTCCCAACTACCCAGCCAATTGTTTTGAAAACAATAAGCTCACTGGATAATATACATTTAAAATCTCAACGGATTATGCTAGCAACATACCCATCTGGACATAAACTACCATCACTTTCTGGTTGTACTCTGCATTTTAACTCAAGACCTAAGTGGTAGAAAGGGCACCTTCCCATACTTAGTTCTTGCATAGCGCTTTGAAAACTTCTAAGAGAAAAAGTTCAGATTGGAACGGGTGTCTCTATGGGATTTATCGGTGTATTGTTTCCCTTTAATCTCATATTCCTTTCTGGATTTATGGTAATTAGTTTGTTCAGCTAGCTCTGTAGTTGGAGGTGACTTTTTCTGCTTGATGAAGGGCTAACAGAATCTATTAAATGTGATACTGCTTCAAGTAATAGCATTGCACCTATCATGAGGAAGCGTATGTTTGATTGCTTCTCTGTTGTAGGTATATACAGTATCAGTAGGAAATTCAACTATTTAAGCAGAGAAAAGCGTAACTGAAAACATTAAGCAATGATTCCAAGGACTACTGGTACAGGTTACGTCTAAGGCAGCAGTTTAAATCCAAACAACTTGATTTTGACAGAACATGATCAGAAATAATCTTAATGAAACAAGCTAGAATACTTAATTCCAGTGGGAAAGGCAAAATGTTTCTCTTTTGACCCCCTTTACATACCAAAAACTATTTTCAGTGTGTGGGTAGAACAGGGCAGTTACCAGGAAACCTTGTTTTAGTATCCATATTCCCATAAACTGTTTTCACATAAAACGTTGCCACAATTACATATTTTATTTCCTTTGCTTCACCTTTTCGCTTACGCTTCAGCAGACACCTGGTACTCCCCTGCGGATGCCAAGTGCCAATTCTGCACAACAAATCCTCAGGCAAACACTACAGCAAGGACGCATGCAGCGTTTCACGTCTGGAGAGCCCTCTGCAAACACTCATTAAGGCTTATCACTGCCACGTGCAAACGACAGCATGGTTATCTCACCGTATAGATAACGGAACACAGGCCTTTCTTTGCAAGTGTCAGAGCAGCAAATTACCAGCCGAGAGTCAGAATTTCTCAGCTCGGGGGTCAAATCACACGCAGCACCCTCTTCATGACGTATTCAAAAGAATAAATCAATTTTCAGTCTTCTAGAAAGTCTCAGCTGCTTTGTTTCAGACAGAGGGACTAGCTGAGTACATCAGAACTGGATCGTATTAATCACTAACAATTAACACTTCTCCCTTCCCCACTACCCAGATGTCTGACTGGAAAATATTATTCACATCGTTTTCCCCAAGGTCCACCCACAGTTCCACCCGATTTGCCTGACGCCACCAAAACGGGCTGCCAGAGACCCCAGATTTTGTTAATATTCACCAATCCTTTCACTTTCCCACACAGCTATACGTCTATTTGGACACCGAAACTCCAACAGCCACCGGAGTGGCTCGTTTTAGACATCTGTGTATTCACTGCTGCAGTTCGCACAGCTCCCTTTCCGAAGCTTTAATCCAAAAATCATCAGAAATGTTTCTTCTCAAACGAAAGCTGCGTTTCCAGCTGATAAGAAACAGTCAAAAGAGAACGCCTGCTTGCTCAACTCAACTCAACCCAACCCGAGAGCTCTGGGAGTCACCTGAGCAGTATTCTGTTCCTGCTCAGCAGAGTCAGCCCACACCTGAGGACTTTCCTCTTTTGAGTCCATCTCCTCCTCGCCGTGGTGCTCCATGATGAGCGAGATCTACCGGAGGGACGTCTGGCTGAAGAGATTCATCTGTTCACTGTCTTTCTGCTTCCAGAAGGCAAGGTGATCTTCAGTAACATGGCTATAAAAAAGAAGAAGAGATGGAGATATTAAAACAATGTGACACACACAGAAGAGGGGTTTGAGGTATTTTCATTACTGCCAGAGTAAAGCAGGCTCAGCTTTGCTGTGCATTCTCATTTACCACTGCTGGACAACGCTTTCCGTGTCCTATTAAGGAGGAAACAAGTCAACCATCGCTACGATTGCGCCGAAGGATTATCCTGAATGCCTCCTGCACTGAAAGATTAGACTGAATTCCTCCCGTACATCTTTCCTTGGCCACAGGCAGTCCACAAAATATTCTACACGTCGTCCTTCTGGCACCCACAGGCCCAGAAATCAATAAGTGATGCAGAAAACCGGCCCGAAGCTTCCAACAAGAAAACACTACATTCAGAGATGCGTCAGTGGTTTCTCGGTCTGCGTGAAAGAGGTTTTGTTCACAAAACAACTGGCTTGACACGCACAGGCAGCTTTCACCTTGTGCAAAACCGCAGGCCCGGTTGCTATTCAGGCAGCGTTACAACAGACAACTTTTAGGAAAAGAACAATGAAACTTCAACTCTGATAATGCCAGCCCAAAGAGCCCGACAAATCGCTTCCAAGCCAGGTTTTATTCTCCTCTTGCAATTTGATGGGGGCCTCTCAATCTGCCTTTGGGAATCTCAGAAGCGTAATTTACAGCTCCGGTGATGGGTTGAGGCAGAGGTTCAGCACCTTCCCAACACTTCGTCTCTAACGTCGTACTAAATCAAAGGCCCGGGAATTAGCATGAGGCTGAGCCCATTTAATTTCTCAGGGAGTCCAATTAACTTTATTTGATACGGAGTGCCTCGCTGGGCTGATCCAACGCCAGCATCCCGGCTGCGCACCAGGAAGAAAGCAGAAGGCTCCTTGCTGATGCTTTCATTCATTTGCATTTTCAATGCAAATTATTTTAGTCAGAATTTATTCCCATAAATGCTAGCACTTGGCTTGTCATTGACAAGCTAAAAAAGGATAAGGAGAGGGGAAAAAAAAGCAGCAGGCACTTTTTACCTTCTAATTTTGCCAGCAACGAGTCCTGGCCAGAACATATAAATCCATAGCGCGGAAAAGTCTCAGGCTAACGTCACTGAACTGCATGACGAAAAAAAAACATATTACTTCCACATACACAAAAAAAAAAACCTGTGGAAAATATATTTCTGGGCATCGCCAGACAGTAAGTCATGCCGTTGTTGGTGAGTAGAGCCTGACATTTGCTTTCTCACGCCCAGCACGCACGCGAGCGGAGATTGAGGAGCGGTGCGATGCAGCCTTCAGCGCCGGGGTGAAGGACCAGAAATCCTCCCCGCGTTCCTGCGGTGTGATATAAAAACATCCAGAAAAAAAAGAACTGAGGAGAAAAGGAAAGGAAAACCTGCATGCAGCGCTTTAGCTAGAAGAACTATGTCAGCAACATAATCCGAGCGGCAGTTTTACGTGAAATTAAATGCCTGTTGGTTTTCTTTGGCTGGTTTATCCCAAACAGCTCTTTTTCCTGACTGTCATTATTAATCAAGAGCCAATTCAGGTAATTGCACTAACAAGAGCCAGTAGTTTAATCAATTACCTAATAGGTCAGAAAAATAAAAATAAACACCGGAGGTTTCAAGTTTGGGTGGTTTGGCCTTTTAAAAATAATCATTAGCCCGTTATTAAGAACGTAATTAAATTAACCAGTGATTGAGTGAAGAGAAAGGCATGGTTCTGGCTAATTCCACATGGTGCAACAAGTCGCAGAATTTTTGGCCGACCTTCCCTACAAGCAGACATGGAAGGTGTGAAGGAAGATGCTGACTCACTCCTGCAGACTCATTCTGGCACAAATAACTTACAACTTGAGCGGAAAGGAGACCGAACGGTTCAGACAGGTTTTTAACAGACAGAGCTGGGCAGTAAGCTTCATCAGTGAAAAAAATACAGTACCAAAAAGTTGGAAAAGAAAGCAGTACTTTCAGGTTTTGACGTGGTTCTGAAGGTTAACACTAATCTCAAATCTCAGGGAAAAAAGCAAGGTTGAGCCAAATCCAGCGGTTCGGCGGTGCAGTTCCTATAAACGGTCCTGTTATTGCTGTTCTTCACTAAAAAAAAAAAAAACAAAACCCAAAAAAACCAGGCTGCTCAGCCCAGCCCATTGTCTCGCAACAACCACCAGACAATATTATGCGCCGCAACATTCGTTGATGCTTTCAACCTCTGTTATTTCCCAACACACCCCAGGATCTGCCCCTCCGGCATGCATTCCTACCAAAGACCGGATCCCTGCGAATTCTCATCGCCAAAGAAAAGCACATTTCCCTGGAAACGTGGATGCGTTGAGTGAATAAATTGTGAAACTTTGGGCATCAGCATGGCGCGCAAAGGCACACTGTCTGCTTGTCTCTGCTTGCCTACACGCTGTTTGCCCACGGATTATCCTTTGCAATTGTTGTTTTTTTTTTTTTCTCCCTGCACCTCACACACGTCGGGCATTTTCAGACAAGCTAAATGCCACAGCAAGCTGCTTGATGGGAAGTTCTGCAGTAAATCCACCACCTCTTCAGGACAAACCAGGTTCATTTCAGCGTGCCATTCACGTTTACCTTCTCTCAACACCCTCTGGCCTTCCTCTGGAGTTGCTTCACATCCAATCCAAATGTCATTAACGGTGAAGCTTCTCCTCTGCAGCTCCTGATGCCTGGAAAGCACCTTTGTGTCACTGGCTGAACAGTTGTTGTTCTTTTTGGAAATCTCACTTGAAAACTCATTTTGATCGCTGCGACACGCTCTGACCCCTCTCTCCTGTTCCCGTAGCACGTCGCTTTCTCTGAAGCCGTGTTGTTAAGTCAGCAGCTTTCCCCATTCACTGCTTCCAGCTCCAGAGGATGAGAAAGCAAAGCGCCTCATTCCCTATCCTACAGCAACGTCCTCCTGTGGTCCTCAGGAGAAGACATCCCGCCCTCAGCCATCACAGCACCCGTGTCACCTTGCAGGTTTGCCTGTGACCCCTAACACCAGGGAATCGGAGCGAAAGGTGCTCCAACAGAAAACCTCCACCAGCAGCAAAGCCACCCTTGTGTTGTATTTGGCCTGTAAAAAAAAAAAATTTAACGCAAGCTGTCTATAGCCAACTCAAATGGTGCTTCCAAGGGAAGTTCAGCTCTGAAATTCAGAGAAAAGCGTCACTACCAAAAAAAACGAAGAAAAATCAACACTAACTATGTTTTCTTGGCATACCTGCTATTAAGGAACAAGTTCTTTCAATGCTGGGACTACACAAGAAGACAGACAGATAAAATCTCTGGGGACTTCATCCTCTCCAAGTCTAATTAAGGATATTCTGCTGAGAAAGCACCCGAGCCCGCGGCCTCCATTTCTGTCCCTTCTCCGAGACAACAGGAACGCGGGAATATTAAAGCTGGGCAGGGGGAAGAGCCCACCTCCCCGCTCAGGGAGCCATAAAGCCACTGCAGCATCTCAGCTGAGAACCCACTTTACAATAATGGTGCATAAACCAGCTAATGTGATTTACTCCCCCTCCGCGTAAAAGGCTCGCGCGCCGGCTGGGGTTCCCTGCAGCAATACCAGCAAGGGCTATTAGCTTAATCTTTTAAGTCCTGAGCTCACCCACCGCTCTTTTTCACCGCCAACCCTATGCAAGGACAGCAAGAATTGTTACAAAAGGGTTTTTTTCCACAAGGACGGGTCTTCCTCCAGCTTTTCATGTGAAAATGATGTATCACGCTCAAAAGGAACATCACATCTATCTGCAAAAAGCCTCGTCCCACACTTAAGTTAATTAGCCCGGCTTGCCTAGAAGGCAGAGCGGTGCATTTCCTGAGATCCCTTGGCAAGAAGGCGCTTTCACTGCAGCAAGAAGGTTCCTAACCTCATTGAGACCGAGTCACAGCTGCCGTCTCCTCCTCCTCTGCATCCCCATCCATCAAAAGCACGTATTGTTTCAAGGAACTCCGGCTCCGGTGCATTTTGGCTGCGCGATAACAATCAGGTAATATATAACCACAATATTTATGTTTTACTGGGGGGTTCGAAATGGAAATCATACATAGGGTTGGGCAGCAAGGATTATTTATTTCCCCAACAGGAAAAATGGCTTTAATTTATTTAGTCACATAATAAATAGGAGGGCTCAGCCAAACACAAACTCACTCTTCACTCAAATTGTGCACGATGAATCGATTTATCAATATCCTTGTGGCACATCCATCATCACAGCAACCATGAGATGGAGGAGACCTCTTAGATCTTCAAGGCCGGCCCTCCCCTACTGTGCCCAAGGTGTCACAACAATCTGTTGCAACTATTCTCTCACAAAGTATCAGGGAAGTAACCAAAAGTCCCTACGGTATCATCCTTTGTTACTATCACATACCACAATTCTCCATTTCCAACTCCTTGAGGCCGTGACCCTGTCTACTTAATTGATCTGGCTTATAAGTTATAGAGGGATAAAGCAAGAAAACAGGGAAAACACACATTTCAAGTGCAACACAACAAAAAAAGGAAGAGAAAAAGCCTCTATCCAAACCTGCGCTCCGCAGCTTTCAAGAAGGCACTCTCAGGTTTTACTAAAGGGAAACAAAACCATGCCAACACCTCCACACAGCTCAGCGACCCTCCACTTCCTCTTGCCACCTTCTTTTTTTTTTGTCTCCTATGCCTTCTCCAGCTCAGGCAACTCTTCCCAAAGCTACCATCAACTAGAGGAGGGTTTTTTTTCCCCTTCCTGCAGGCTGGTGGTGCTGCTTCTTCCGCCCTTCTCACGTATCTCTGCATCTCTCCTCTGAATTCCATCACCACTCTACTTTAAGCTCTTCAAAAGACAAAACTACCTTGTTTCTGCACATTAAAAAAAAAACAAAACAACTCGTCTCTTTTAGAATAGCTGCTTTTCTGAAGTACTACAGGCCACTGAGAAGAAATTAGGCTAGTTGGACATTAAAAGAGGTGGAGACTTAACATATAACACCAGTTTAGAAACAGAAGTTGAGTTTTACTAGCAGGAGATAAAACAACAAACAGACCTGATCTCACATTTAAGTCAAAACAGAAATCACAATACTAAAGCAGGCTCTGTAATTAGCTACACACTCGTAAGTCAATAAAAACCTCAGTTTGCACAGCTGACAGCAGCTGCGGGTTGTTAGGAACACAGGTGAAGTAGCTGCTGACTGCAGAGCAAGTTCCCAGAGGAGAGCTCACCCAGGGATTTTCTTTGCAGGTTGGTATTAAGGGTGCCAGAGGAGAGGAATTGACATCACATACCCCCTTCTCTCTAAAAAAAAAAAAATAAAATTGTCAATTATTCCATCAGAAAAGAATAATAATTACATCCATATCTCATAATCAAGGTAATAAAGCTATCTCCGTTTTAAACACGTAACACACAAAGGAAGCATGCTTACAGCAAAGTGCCAAAAAGCATCACAATTCAGCAGCTAAGTTTTCCACTTAAGGACTGACTCAAGAAATATACTCTCTTATTTTTTTTTTTTCCCCCAGAAATGATGGCATTAGAAGGCTTGAGGGTGCCAGTTCTTTCATCTCCACAAAAAAACTGCAAGGAACTCTTACAAAATCAGCTGGTGATTCATTAGCATGTCATCATCTCACTTAACCAACAGAAAGGAAAAAGAGAGAATTCAGTCATTGAAAAAATAATAGAAGAAAGCTGAAGCTCAGTATAGTCTCTATTTGAAAGAGAAACGCTGATACCCAGCTTCTAGACACTCAGCTTTGTGCTTGTTCATTCTTTAGAGGCCTGTAAGAGCCACAAATGTATCATTAACACACTAGACTGGTACCAAAAGTGCATCACAAACAACAACCGCCCATTTCACTGGGGACCACGAAGCTCAGCAGCCCAAACCAGGTTTTTAACTCCCATCTGGAGCCACCTGCAAGACCCCTTCTGAGGGCCTGCAAGGAGCAGCTGAGGGGTGAGAGGTGACCATGCAGAGCTTCAAGTGTCTCACACAGGGAAACTAAACATATAAAGGGTGAGTTGTCCCTTCAGGGCGAGGAGTTCTGAACCATAGAGCACCAGGACCTCATTTTTCCATTCCAATGTAACAAGTTAAGAGTTTTTAAACGCAGCTGTAGCGCAGGAGGAGGGACACAGCAACCCAACACCAAAATCTAGACAGCAAGAGGTCTGCAAAACCCAACAGCCCCATGCTGTAACCATATCTCAGGAACCAGCGTATTTGGCAGAAGCAAGCACCACCACCGAGACCAGCGTTAGCAGAAGGGTGGCAAAAACCACAGCTTCCACTCACACGAGGGCCTTTACCCTTTCCTTCAGGTCTCCGTGGACAGACCCACCAGCAGAAGGCCGGAACCCACCGGCCCGGTCCTGCTCTCGGATGACCCTGTCCACACAAGCGCCTCAAGGTGGTGGGGAAAGGGCTGCCACCCCTCCACACCGAGCCCCAGGACCACCCAGACCGCAGCCTTCTCCCAACGCAGGTGCCCAAAAGGCCCCCA
>WHYT01013160.1:0-12554 GCA_009806455.1 Tetrax tetrax
GCACCCCCCGCCGCTCCCCCGCCCCGTGCGCCCCGCAGCGGCCGCGGCGGAGGGCGGCCGGGCCGGACCGGGCCGGGCCGGGGGTGCCGGGGTCGGGGCGGGCGCAGGCCGAGGCCGGGCGGTGGCGGCGGCGGCGGGCACCGGGCCGCAGGTGCTGCTTCCGGTAGCGCTGGCCGGGGCCGCCCCGCACCCGCTCGGGCAGCGCGGCCGCTGGGCCCGGGCCGGGCCGTGTAACGGCGCCTGCCGTGTGCCAGGGGCAGGAGGATGGCGAGCGGCGGCACCGGCGGCTCCTGGAGGCGGTCAGCTCCCTCTCCGGCCGGAAGCGGTGAGTGCGCGGCGGCGGAGGGGCTCCCGCGGCTCGGCCCGGGGCTCTCGCAGCAGCCGCGCTGCGTTTTCTCCCCGTCGCCCCTGTGAGGCTGCACCGGAGCGCTTTGAACGGGGGCGGGGGAGGGCGCTCGGTCCCCTTTCCCGCTGGCACCGGCTCCTCTGCCTCCGCCCTAGCAGCAGAGAGGAGGAGAGGCGCGTGGGAGCAAGTGAGGAGCCTTCTGGTTTTTGTCTTTTCTGTTCCGCAGGCGGAAGCTGGCAGAGCGTACGGAGGCAAGCGTGCAGGTGTCCGAGTTCAACGTCAGCTGCAAAGGTGAGGTCCCCAGGCCCCTGCTGTCCGCCCGGGGCAGCGCTGCCGCTGCCGGCCTGCAGTCTGCCCTGGCTGCCCGGGATCTTTGGGCTGAAGGCAGCTGCAGCCCCTGACTCGGCGATGCCGTGCCCGCGGTGCCGTGCGGGACCCTGCGCAGGTGCCGGGGAGAAGCTGGTTCTGTCCGAGCTCCTGCAGCCCATCCGCCCCCAGTCCGCCCTGAGCGCCGTGAGGAAAGAGCTGACGAGGGTGAAGCAGAAAAAGGCAGTGGAGCTGCCGCTCAGCAAAGAGGAGGCCAAGCGGGTGAGTGGGCCTGCGCAGGCAGCACGGGGAGTTCTGGCCGTAGGGGAAGGGGGGTTGAGCCCCTGAGCGCCCCTCTGCTCCTCTCTGATGCCGAAAGGCTTGCTTGTTCTTTGCGTCGGCCTTTCTCTGCTCATCCCGTCCCCCTCTCGCCGCTGCCGCAGGTCGTCAGGGAAGCTGCCTACGTGGGGACCTCTAAAGACGTGAGCAGGTGGCAGCCGGTGGTCCTGCAGAACCGGCGCGCGGAGCAGCTGGTGTTCCCCCTGAAGCAAGAGATTCCTACGGTCGCCCCCCTGGAGCAGGCGGTTTCGGCGTGGAAGGTGGGTGCTGTCGTGTGTCGGGGAGCTCGGCGTCTCCTGGCTGCGCCGGGAGGAGGGAGGGGGGCGGGGAAGGCCCGGCCTGCAGTGAGGCTCTGGGCAGGTGCCCGCTGCGCTGGGAAGGTCAGAAGGGAGGCTTTCTGCGCTCCTCGAGCACAGCAGATGTGTAAGTGCTCTGCGAGAGGCCAGGTAAGGCCTGAGCCGCTTCGGAGCCTGCCGTCCCCTCTCCTCTTTCTCACCCCTCGCCCTCAGACACGTGGGCCCGCTTTGCCGTTCCCCAGCCCCTGGGCCAGTAGCCCTGGGCCGCTTGTGCTGAGGAGAGGAGGGGCTGGTTTGCCGAAGCCTGCGCACCCGTGAACCTTTGTTGTGAAGAAGGGCGCTTTTGGTTTTGTGCACGCGTTCCCCAGGGCGCCGTGCCACTGGTGGGAGGGTCGCTGTCGTCCCCGAGAGCTCTCCGTGCTGCGCAGGTGCTGGGGCGCAGGGCAGCCCCCGCCGAGCCCCCGACGTACCCGCCACTCGATCTGCCCGAGGGTCCCTTGCAGTTTGGGGGGACGGGGCTCGCAGCCGTCCTCAGGCTGCTGCATGGGACCCCTGAGCTGGGACCCAGCCCCCAGGAGGAGGGGCGCTGCTGCGGGCCCTCCCTGGGCTCGGGCAGCAGGGAGGACGGGGGGGGCGCTGGCCCTTGCGGTTCCTCTCATTGTGCTGTTGCTGCCCGTTCTGTCCCGCAGGCCCGGACGCCCCTGGAGCAGGAGATCTTTGCGCTGCTGCACAGGACGCAGCAGCCCGTCACCGACCCGCTGCTGACGCCGGAGGAGGCGGCCTCGCTGCAGGCCATGAGCCTGGAGGAGGTGAGTGCTTCCCCCCGCCGCCCCCTGCCCCCGCCGGCCCCCGCCTCGGCGCCCACCCTCACCCTGCGCCCGTGGGCAGGCCCGGCGGCGGCGGGCGGAGCTGCAGAAGGCGCGGGCGCTGCAGTCCTACTACGAAGCCAAGGCTCGGCGAGAGAAGAGGATCAAGAGCAAGAAGTAAGTGCTGGGCTCGGCGCGGCGGGAGAGGGCTGGGCCCTGGCCTTGGCGCTGGAGCCGACCGCCCGGAGCGCGAGTGTGGCCGACACACGGGGGAGCGGCCGCCCCCTGCCTCCCCGGGATCCGCAGCGCCCTGCCCGAACCAGTGCTGCGATCCCAGAGGCCTGCCCCGCACCGCGGGGTCTCACCGCCCGCCCCTCCGCCCCGCTGCCGCAGGTACCACCGCGTGCTGAAGAAGAGCGAGAGGCGCAAGGCCTTGAAGGAGTTCGAGCAGCTGCACAGGTCGGACCCCGCGGCCGCGCTGGCACAGCTGGCGGAGCTGGAGCAGCTCCGGATGCAGGTCTGCTTTCGCCCCGTCCCCGCCGCCGGGGCAGCCGGCACGCCGGGGCGCTCCTTGTGATGCTTCTCTCTCCCTCCTCCCTGCAGGAGCGGATGAGCCTCAAGCACCAGAACAAGGGAAAATGGGCCCGCTCCCGGGCCATCATGGCCAAGTACGACCTGGAGGTGAGAGCAGGGAGCTGCGGGGGGGTTGGGTCGGGAGGGACCTTCAGGGACCACCTAGTCCAAGCCATCCTTGAGCGCTTCCGGGGACGGGGCATCCACGGCTTCTCTGGGCAGCCTGCTCCAGCGCCTCGCTGTAGAACATTTCCTCTCTATGTCGAAGCTAAGCCTGCCCTCTCGCAGTTACAGCAGCTGCCCCTCGTCCTGTCGCTGCAGGCCTTGGCACAAGCCTCTCTCCCTGTCTCGTGTATTGAAAGGTCTGCAGCGCAGGCTGGGGAAGGGGGAGACAGCTGGGGGGGCAGGGAAGTGGGGCGTGTTGTTTCTGCGCTGCGCTGGAACTCTCTCCGTCCCCTGGCAGGCCCGCAAGGCCATGCAGGAGCAGCTGGCCAGGAACAAGGAGCTGATGCAGAAGGTGCGGGTGCAGCCGCCTGAGGAGGAGCCGGGCGACGCGCCCGCGGAGGACCTGGCGCCGGTGGCCGTCCCCGTCCCCGCCACCCCCGCAGGTGCCGGCACAGCCAACCCCTGGATGCTGGGCCAGCCCCGCAGCCCGGCCGGGGAGCCTGAGGGGCAGGAGCATCCTGGGGACGTCGCAGCGCCTGGTGCTGCGGACAGCAGGGACAAGCAAGAGGAAGAGCAGGAGGAGGAGGAAGAGGAGGAGGAAGAGGAGGAGATGTCGGAGGAAGAGGCCCTGCTACAAGACTTTGCGCAGAAGCGGCACACGCGGCAGCAGCGGGCAGGGGGCCCCGCGGGACAAGGTGAGGGGCTCGCAGCCCAGGCAGCGCGGGCCTGCTGTGGCACGGGGGCGCGCAGACGAAGGCGGCGTGGGGGCTGCTTGCTGTGCGGTCTCGCAGCGCTGTCCTGACTGTTTCTCACCCGTTGCCTCACCGCACAGGTGCCGGGGAGAGGGAGGCGGGGTCTGAGCTGCCGGTCAGCCCCGCGCCCCCCGTCTGTGCCGAGGAGCAGGCGAGCGCGGGGCCCGAGCAGCCTCCCGGGGCCCGGGAGGAGATCCTGCTGTCAGAGCAGCCGCGCCGGGCGCGGACGATGGAGGACATGGAGGCGCTGGCCTCGGAGGAGCGCGTGGCAGGGCCGGAGGAGCGCGTGGCAGGGCCGGAGGAGCCGGCAGCCCCGAGAGCGGAGAAGCGAGCGCGGCGGCAGGAGGAAGGCAGGGGTGGGGAGGAGCGTCCCAGGAAACCGCCGGCCAAGGAGAAGATGATCAGCCTGCAGGCAGTGCTGGCGGGCAAGGCCCAGGAGGTGCAGTGCCCCAGCCTGCCCGTGGTGGTGGAGGAGGAGGTGAGCAGGGCGGTGGGCGCAGGGCGGCGGGCGCAGGGCGGCGGGCGCGCCCTCCCTTGGCCCCGGGGTGGGGCTGGCTGCAGGGGACTGACTCCTCGCTCCGCAGGAGGGGGGCATCGACCAAAGAGGGGTCATCTCGGAGGCCTTTGCCGGGGACGACGTGGTCGCAGACTTCCGCCGGGAGAAGCGCAAGGCGGAGCAGGCTGCGAAGCCGCAGCCGGTGAACCTGGTGCTGCCGGGCTGGGGCGAATGGGGAGGCACGGGCCTGAAGCCCAGCGCCAAGAAAGTCAAACGGTGAGCGTGGAAGGGCTGCAGCCACGCGCCGCGGCCCGGCTCCGGGGCCTGACGTCTCGCTTGCCCGGCAGGTTCCTGCTCAAGCCGCCCCCGGCGCCTCCCAGGAAGGACCAGCACCTGCCCCACGTCATCATCAGCGAGCAGCGCAACATCCACGCGGCAGCGCACCAGGTGGGTGACGCCCGGCCCCCGCGGGTGGCGGCAGCGACCGCTCCAGCACCCAGGCAGCTCTAAAATGAGACCTGTTCCCAAACTGCCCCTGAGCCCTGCCTGGCTGCTTGGTTTCCAGCAGGGTGAGGGAGGGAGCGAGGGGCTCGGCGGGGCGGGGACGGGAAGGGCAGCGTGTGCGGGCGCTGGCCGAGCGGGACGAGAGCAGCCCCCCAGTCCGGGGGGAGTTTCCCCACCGCGCCGTCTCCCCGCAGGTCAGCGAGCTGCCCTTCCCCTTCGAGAGGCACCAGCAGTTCGAGCAGAGCATCCGCGCGCCCGTGGGCGCCACGTGGAACACGCAGCGTGCCTTCCAGAAGCTGACCGCCCCCCGCGTCGTCACCCGGGCGGGCCACATCATCCAGCCCATCTCTGCCGAGGATGTCCCCGACATGGCCACCGCGGCCGGCAGCGGAGCCAAGCCAGCGCTAGAACTCGTCCCCGAGCGGCAGGAGCAGCCCTTTCGCCGCCCGCGCAGGAGAGCGCGGTAGCTCTGTGCCTCTGCCGCTCGGGCTGGGGCGGGCGGAGGAGCACGGGGAGGCTCCTGCTCCTGTGCAGCACCTTCTGCCGTGTCCCCCCCAATAAACGGGGCTGCGCTGTCCCCGCGGTCGGCGTGGCTGCCCGAGCAGCCCGGGCCGGGACAGCTGGTGCCCTCCTGCCTGTGCCTGGGTGGCTCCCGCCTGTCCTTGGGGCCCCGCGCGGGGCAGGGCGCTCGGCCTGCTGTAACGTGAACGGCTCAGCGCGCTGCGCGCAGCCCGGCCAGGGAGGGACGCGTGGGGCTGCGAGTGTGGCGAGGGGGTGGAGCAGCCGCCGGCGCTGCGCTGGGCTGGGCTGCGCTGGGCTTCCCCTGCCCTCTGCGTTTGCCTTTCACACCCCCTTTTTCATAAATACACCGTAACTGTTATGTATAAATTTTATTTTTACCTTGGCCCTGCTGCGCTGAGCCTGCCCACGAGGCACCGCTCCCCAGGTCTGCCCGCAGCCCCCCAGTAACATTTTCCCAGCCCTCCCGAACCCCGTTAGGTGTAAGAGGGGTCCGTGTGCCGGGGCTGCTGTTCTGTGCGGGCTGGGAGCCGGCTCTGCTCCGCTGCACGCACCCTGCGCAGCCACCCTGCGCTCTCCCTGCGGCTGCGCCCAGCCCGGCCCTCGGAGGGGGACAGCGGGGTGCTGCCTGCGCCCAGCACCGACGCAGGGATGTGCCGGAGCCCGGGGGGGGGACCAGGAGCAGGCAGGCAGCCCCCAGGCCTCTCCCACGTGTGCTGTGCCGGGGCCAGCCCCAGCCAAGGCGCTGGAGCTGCTGCTGGTCCCGGGAAACGCGTCCCTCGTGCCGGGGACACCTCTCGTGCTGGCACCGCAGCCTCTGTAGGGAAGAAGCCGGGAGAGTCCCCAGGGTCCCCACTGCCGGCGCCCTTCTCCCCTCCAGCCGGATAAGGGGGGGTGTCCCGTGGGGCTGGGGCGCGGGCACCCACGGGATTGCGAGCAGGACTCCCTGACTCCCACCCCAAACCCGCGCAGGGCTCTCCTGCTCCGGGTGCTGGCACCCATCCTGGGCTGGGGGCTGCTGTGACCTTGCCAAGGGCCTGGCCCGGGTGTCGCTGGCCCCGTGCAGCCGCCCTGGGGAGGAGGCCAGCGCCGTGGTTGCATTGCATTAATTTACCCCGGGCAAAGAGAAAAAAAAAAAAAAAAAGGAAAGGAAGCAGAGAGCGTTTCCGTGCCGTGACGCCGGAGAACCCCTCGCTGCGCTGGTGGCCCCAGCTCGGAGCCCAGCTTCCCCCTGCCCCAAAACTGCGGGAAGCTGTGGTCCCCGGCCCTGGGGGTGTCACCGCAGCGCAGGGGGATCCCACCAAAGAGCGCCGGAGCCGGGGAAGGCAGTGCCCAGTGTGGGGTGTGCGCAGCCCAGCCGGGTCTGGCCCTGCCCTGAGCTGGGGTGGGACCCCCTCAGCCGCCCCAGAGCGGAACAGTGCTCCCCGCCGGGGCGCGTTGGTAGCAGGGCAGCCCCCTCCCGGGGCGCAGATCCTGCAGAGGACTGAGGCCACCGGCTCTGAACCCGGCTCAGGCCTTGGCGGAGAAGGTGGGTTCATGGCTGTCGTGAGCTGGGACCCCCCGGAGCAGCAAGCAGGACCCACCGACACGCGGCCCCTCGCGCCGGGGGCTGCCACATGCGGAATTGTGGCTGGTGGCTCCCGCGGCGCGAGCACGGCTGATGCTCAGCCAGCGCCGAGAGCGGACGGCTTCAAGCCACAGATCTGCCTCATCCGGAGGGAAGCGCAGCGCTGGGCCGGGCTGGTGCTTCCAGCATCCAGAGAGGCTCCAAAAACACAGAGCCAGCACCAGCGGGAGCTGCTGGGGTGCGTGAGAGGGGGGACCCAGAGGCAGCCGGGCCAGCTCGCCCGCTCCGGCACAGGCTCCTCCGGAGCGACAAGGACGACAGTCGCACCTCTGACTTCCCTGCAGAAATAACATTGCTGGGCACAGGGATGTCGGCGCTTGTTTGTTTTTTTTTTTTAATTAAAAACCAGTTGCAGGTCTGCAAACTGCTGCAGGGAAGGGGGATGCTGGGGATGCAGCTGCGGCTGGGGGAGCCCCTTGCCCGGGGGCTGTTGCTCACCGGCGGGGTGGAAACGGGCCGGGGAGCCTCGCGGGGCCCTGGCGCGGAGCAGGCGCTGCTGCGGGCGTCTGGCTGCCGCACAGGGTGCGAGTGGGGGTACCGGGAGCTCCGGCACTGGGAGAAACCCCCCGCTCCCCACCAGCCGCCTCCGCGGCCGCACGGTAACCCCCGGGGAGCCACGGGCCGAGCGCGCACGCCTTCCCCCGGCCGCGCGAGCAACGCGTCCCTCGAGAGAGCTGCGAGCGGCTGCAGTTTGCTCTTACTGGCCTACTTTCCGGGCGACGTCAAAGCCGGGCTTACAGAGCCGGCAGCCTCGGCGAGGGCGGCCGAGCTGCTCCCGGTGCCAGCGGGGAGCGGTGGCTAATCCCGGCCTGGGCGGCCAGCGTGGGGCTCGGCCCAGGGCAGCGGGGCAGGGACGGGCAGCGCTGCGATGGGGCTGCATCTCTCCTGGCGTGGCGCGGCCGGGCTGGGTGCCGTGCTGGGGACGCGGCACTGCCGCTGCCGGTGTCCCCCCACGCCGCCCTGGGGTGCCAGTGCCCGAGCCCAGGGGCTCCTCCAGCCGCCAGCGCAGCCGGGCTCCAGCACCCGCCATCCCGGGAGACCAGCGGGAGCGGAACAAAAGCAAAAGGCAGATTTAAAATCAACAAATAAAGGAACTTTTGGTGGCATTTTTATTATTATTGACACAGGCTATAAATAACCTGTAAGAGAGTTTTCTGCGCTGTTTCCGAGGGTGAAGTCTCAGCCCTCCAGCTTCCTGTGCCGCGGGACGTGAGCGCCAGCACCATGGCCACCACGGGGCCCCCACCGTCGCAGGGGGTCCTGCACCCTCACTCTCTGGGATCTGGGGATTTCTGTCTCTGACGCCTCTGGCCCCTGTAGCGTAGGAAATGGCCCCGGGGTGGGAGAGGGGGTGAGCCCCCCAAAACCCAACGGAGTGGGGAGGGTCTGCTTGGCACAGTGTGGAGAGGATGGGGTGGGGGGCAGATTTTGTGTTGGTATTTTCAGCACGAGAGCGCTGCCCCCCAGTTTCCCCATTCCACCTGCCCCCATGCCGGGGATGGGGGTGGCCTGCGCTCCCTCCCCTGCTCCCCGGGACCCCACTCAGCCTCGGGGGTGGGTCCATGTCTCCTCCATCGCCCCGCAGCCAGGGGCACCCCGGGCCTCCCCAACCCTCCCACCGTGGGCACCCGGTGCCCGGCCGCGCATCCCGGCCTGCACAGCCGCCGCAGCCCCGTTTCCGTGGAGATGGCATCTCCCGAGCCCGCACAGCCTGAGCGGGAGGGTTTCCATGGAGATGCCGTATCCAGCACGGCACAACCTGAGCAAGAGATTTCCCCGAGATGCTGTAGCCGGGACCCTCGCACCCGCAGCGGGGCTGTTCCCGCAGAGGCAGGTGGCCGGCACCCACGCGGCTCCCGGGATGGCGTGCGGTGGCACCCAGCTGCTCCTCACCTCGAGTTGGGTGACGGGCGCTGGGATGCGGGCAGCTGCTGGCTTTGTCAGTCGCTGGGGCTGGAGCAGCCTCGTCACCCGTGCGGGGTGGGGACCCCGTCACTCAGCTCGTGCTGTAATGTCACATCCTGGCTGTCCCAGCGCTGACGGGACCCTGTCTGGTGCCAGCTGCCCGGGCAGGAGAGGGGGAAAGTCCCCGTGTCCCCCTGATGACTTTGTCCCAGCTGCCACCCTGTGACTCCCACAGTGACGTGCTGGGCACACCGGGGCTGGGGGGGGATGCAAGCACTGCCAGGCACCGGGCTGGACCCCCATCCCTGGGGACACCAGGCAGCCGAGCCCCCAGCCAGCAGCATCCCGGAGCTGGGGGCTGCCTGGCCGGGCCCCGGCAGAGCCGCAGCACCAAACACCTCATGGGGGGAAAAGGAGGGTCCCGACGGGGCAGGTGTGGGGCACGGCGGGGGGGAGCGGAGGCTGCACAGCCAGATGTCCTCATGGCGGGCGGCTGCGTGGTGCGGCTGCCCTGGCCGTGCTACAAAAGCAGCCTTCGCTGAAACGCAGCTACCGCAGAGGTCGCAGTCACGCGTTCCGCACGCAGCCAAATCCTGAAATGAAAAGCGAGCCTGAGCCGCGCAGGCGAGGAGCAAGGAGCGCAGACGCGCCGCCGGGATACACTCGTGCCCGCTTCATGCCTGCGGGAGACGAGGGGCTGGCTCGGCCCACGGACCCCTCCCCACCACAGCCCCCGCTGCGCTCCCCGCTCCCTGCCCGACCTTCTCCGGCTGCTGCGTCCCGGCCCGAGCCAAGGCCGGCCCTGAGCCTCCATGGGGGCTTCCCCGCTCACGAGCGGCGACAGCCGGGTCCTTTCCGCGTCCCCGCGGAGCGTGGCTGCGGCTCAGCAGTGGGCAGCTGCAGCTGGGAGCTGGGGGCGATGCCTGCGGCTGGGCATCGGCGGCCACTCCAGCCCTCAGCTCCTGGGGGGCTGCAGGGCCCCACGCAGCCTGGCCGTCCCCGGGGCTGTACCGTCTCCAGGCACGGGCTGTCAGACGCAGGGTGCGTTGCAGCCGAAGACCAGCTCTCTTTGTCTCCGGTTACAATTATGAGCCCTCGGCGGATCCCGAAACCGGACCCGGGGGGCTCAGGGCTGGAGGACAGACAACGAAGGAGCTGGGGATCCGGCGTGGCAGCCTCCTGCCGCAGTCCTGGAAAAGGGGCTGGAGTGGAGCCGGGGTCCCTGCAGGTACCCCTCCCACCCCTGCCCACCCACAGGGCTCCTGGCCTGCTTCCTGGGGCTCCCCGCGCACCCCAAGCTCTGCTCACCCACTGCACCCTTTTCCCCTCCGTCGCTCTCGCCCAAGCTGCCGTCTCTCCCCTCGGCTCCCGGGCACAGCACGGTGCCTCCCGGCCTCATTTCTCCAGCGCGGAGGCCGGTCCCCAAAAAGCCCTCTGGGGCTCCTGGGGAGGAGGGGGGCAGCTCCCAGCTCCCCGTGACGCCTGCGGGAGGCCAGAGGTGAAGCAACCCAAAGCCTCAAGCCATGAAACCCCCCGCCCAAGGCAGAAGCCGGGTGGTTTTGGCCCCCTTGGCTGGGTTCAGAACGTCGGGCTCCGAGCTCCTAACCGAGAGGTTCGGTTCCTCGCGCGGGAGGGGGGACTCCATCACACGTCCCTCCTCGGTCCCGGCTGCAGGTCCCTTTGGGGGGCAGAGGGGCCGCGCGGCACAACGGCGGGCAGCAGCCTGGCCCACCGCGTCCCCAGCGACGCTCGTGACCTTCCTGAGGGGACGGCAGCCGACCCGACAGAGTTGTCACCTTTTAGCTGCACCGTCAGACGCGCCGCAGAAGTGTTTGTCGTCGGGGTGGCCGGCCCGTGGGACGCAGAAAGCCGAGGTCTGCAGCTAGAACTGGCGCCTCTCGCCAGAACACCTGGGCGAGCGGTCTGCACCGCGGGCGGAGCGGCATGGGGAGAAGGAAAAGCCCCGAGAACAAGAGAAGACCCCGTGGCGGCGGACGCGTGTCTGTCCGAACGGGAAACCCCCTCCCCGGCCTCAGGGCGGGTTCCCCGGCCACAGCCCCATCCCCCAGCGACGCCCCGGCTCTGAAGCCGGGACGTCCGATGCAGGAGCAGCCTGGGGACGAGGTGGCAGGACGCGGCGTCACTGTGAGCACGAGATGTCACCCCCACCGCCCTTCTCCTGGCACCGGGAGCTACGAGGCACCCGCTCCGCCGAGCCCAGCTGGAGATGGGACGGGCAGGGAGGCCGACGCGGTCCCGAGAGCGGTTTGGGGTCTCGCCACCCGCGGCCTGGCGGCACGGAGCGTGCCGCGCTGTGTTAGCCAATGCGTTTCTGTTCCTGGCTTGGGGAGGGGCAAGCAATGCCCAAAAAACAGAGGGAAGGGGTGAAATAAATAAATGAAAGAAAGAAAACGAAGCAGTAACAACAAAAACAGCGGCAACATCGGGTGCAGGCCAGGTCAGAGCTGAGCGCTCGAGCCCCGGTGGCCCGGGGGACTGCAGAGGGCAGGGGACAGCCGGCCCCTCGGGTGCGGGGACCACCCCGAGCACTCGGAGAGTGTTCCAGTGCTGTCGGAGCTGCGGGGTTTGGCGGGAGACCCTCTGCCCAGGCAGGCAGCGCGGTGGAAGCAGCACAGCGAGGCGAGGCAGCGGCCCAGGGCTGCCCAGCGCTCTCCGCGGCCGGGTGGGCTCCCGGGAGAGGTGGCCCTGGGACGCAGGAGAGTTACGACGAGCCCCCAGCTCCACGCGCCGCGGGAGCCTGGCTGCTTCTGTCGAGAAATGGCTGGTGAGTGCTCCCAGTCGGATTTTTGCAGCGCGTATCGACAGATAGCTCATGCTGGCCTTTCTGCGAGCTAGCCTGCGACCGGCGGCCGACTAACGGCGCTCCCGAGGAGGGATGCTCCTTGTTCCCCAGGCTTCCCGTTCCCTGGCACACCAACGGGAGCCGCAGGCTCTTTCAGCACCACCTTCGAGAGCCCCTGGGTGCCCGTGGTCTCATCCCAAAGATGCTGAGGCGTTGGTGGGTTCTAATCCAACCAGGAAGGAGCGGGGCGGTGTGACAGGACGCGGTGGTGGGACGCAGAGCATCCCATCACGCATCCCCCAGTGCAATTCCTGCGGGGAACAGGCGAGGCCAGCTGCAGGGCCAGGCCGTTACCCAAACCGTCCGGTTTTCGTGGCACCGGGACGCAGGCAAGGTTGGTCCTTATAAACCCAGGGCCGGCTGCGTGCCTGTTGCGGGCTGTGCCAGCCCGGCTCCCTGACCACCCTCCAGCCCCCAAAACGCTTCTCTGAGCACCCTCTCTGTCCGCAGCCTGGCGGGAGGCAACGGGCAGGGGAGGGCAGGGATGTAACGGAGGAGAAGCGGCGGAATTCCCCTCTGCGGGCAGAGTTTTCCCGCTCCTGCCCTTCCTGGCCTCAGCCCCTCGCGTTTCCCCGCCAGCCCTCGCAGCACTGCCTGCCGTTACCCAACCTCGCCCGACCCGCACACCCTGCATGCTCCGCACCGTCCTGCCCGCGGACCCGCGCCCCGAATCGCTGCCGCAGCGTGCCCGCAGCCCCCAAGGGCCAACGTGCCGCCCCCGCCCCGGGCTGCTGTGGCCAAAAACGAGCTCGACCCCCTCTGCAAGCTGTTCCTTCCCCCTCTCAGGCAGGGGAAGGGGTGGGTGTGGAGGGTGCTCGCAGCAGCGGTGGGGGCACCCCAGATGTGCCGGCGGGGGAACACCGCGGCTGCCGGTGGGACAAGCCCAGCTCTTGGAGGGCCTGGGACTGGGCGAGCTGGGACGAGACCTCGCCGTCGGACGGGCCGAGCGCGGGGGAAGGACGGGCACCGGCGCAGAGCGGGGGTCCTGGGCGCGCTGCCCGGAGCAGCAGGGAGGGGTCCGGCCGGCCGCTCCCGCACTCGCCACGGGCGCGGGGGG
>WHYT01013161.1:3871-20065 GCA_009806455.1 Tetrax tetrax
GCTTCAGTCCTTCGTGAACTGCTCCAGCAAGGAGTCCTTTTGCACAGGGTGCAGTCCCTCCACAGGCCACAGCCTCCTTCAGGCATCCACCTGCCCCAGCATGGGGTCCTCCACGGGCTGCAGGTGGATCTCTGCTCTTCCGTGGCTTCCATGGCTGCAGGGGGACAACCTGCTCCACCATGGGCTGCACCACAGGCTGCAGGGGAATTTTGTCTGAAGTTATTTTGCTCCTCCTCCTTCTTCACTGACCTTGGCATCCACAACTGTTCCTTTCACAAGAAATTCTTCTCCATCAGCTCAGGCAGAGGCCTTTCATGTTCTCCTCTCTTCACTTCTCCTGACTCAGCCGGAACAGCCTCCCAGCAGGAGGCCAGACAGGGAGGGACATAAAGCTCATGCCTCCCCCTCACTATCCCTGCTTCTGTTTCTTTACTCCTCTTTTTTTTTTTTTTTTCCTTCTTTTTTCCCCCTCCTTCTTAAATACTTTGTCACAGAGGAATTATCACGTTAGCCACTTGGCTCTTCTCTGGCCAGCAATGGGACAGCCCTAGACCCAGCTGAGTCCACCAGACAAAGGGGAAACTTTTAGCAGCTTCTCACAGAAGCTGCCACTGTAGCCCTCCCTGCTACCCAAAATCAATACACCTACTCAAAATCAGACCCAAATCAGCCCACCCATTTCTAGCCTAATTAGTTAATCAATGGGTCATTAATTCATTAAAGAGTCATAATTCATAGACAATTTTAAACATTTTTGTCTATTTCCTTGTTATTTACACCATGGAAGAGCAGATCTTTAAGGAGAATGCAGTTAGAGCCTTTATAAACTTGAGTGCATTTCATGAGGAAGGATAATGGAATCAATTTTCGGCAGTTACACTGAAACATGTTTCAGATTTCTATCTCTTGTTTTCTAATTTTGAGGAGTTTTGTATGTCCTTATTATTTCATAGTTTGTGATAGAATTTGCTAGCCAAATATTTATAACAATGGATAAAAATAATTATTTTATTATAGTTTTACACTATTATTAAATAATTAGTATAGTGATTTGTATCTTCTTCCTTATCAAAATTTACCAAAAATTTTTGTTTAGAATACACTGTACGTTACAATAAAAGCCTTTGTTCTAAATTAAGTTAATTAGACTCTAATTCTTACCTGTCTTTGTTTTGAATTTTGACTTTCTATGATGTCTTTCCAATGCAAAAAGTTCATCAGAATTTCAAAGCTGTTATGTGCATTTAACAGCCAGAAGATAAAAATCAGTTCAGTCAGTTACTGTGGGGACTATCAAGTTGATTTCCTTTGTTTCCCATTGCAAGTTGTTCCTCAAGTTTACGGGCGCAATTTACTGATCAAAAGTATCCGTAATAGTAATCATACTTGGGAAGAAGACTTTGTATCAAAACCTTACATTCTTAAAATACCAAGTCTTACTCTGATATTTTTTTCTTCTTATAGAGGAAGATATGCTTAACAACAGTAAAATACTTTCACAATGATTTGCACTAAAACCCAGGTGAAACTGGCTGATTGTAGTGGTCCCTTTTGGACTTAAAATCTGTAAATGTATTTTACATATCCTTTACTTTCCACCTCATTTATCTCAAAGACCAGGCAGATACTAATTAAAGGGCTTTCTGTACCATTTTTTTTCCCTTCTAACAATTTACCTTCCTAGCACTTTCAAATTAGGCAACAATATATTTCACAGAAATATAGAATTCCCAATAACGCTACCGATTTTTTCAATCCTTTTTATCTTCTTGATACTAGCAGATCTCATTAGCAGACTTTTTGAAAATACATTACCAAATGTAAGAATAATTTTCACTAGCTCAACTCTGAGTTTCTCCAAGTGTTGCTAAGGGCTGCTAGTCAAAAGAGTTCCTAAGTTCTTGCTTTAATATTATTTATTAATCAGACACAGAGTTTCTTGTTCCTAACTCTGAAAGCATTTCACAGAAGTGTAAACTGTGTTATCCCCATCATTGACACACGATACACTGTGGAGTATCACTGTTTAGACATGGAATCCCAAATCAGTGATGCTATATTTCATATCCTTCATAAAGCACATATGATATTCTCAAAAAATTTAAACACTTCCTCTTAAAACCTCCTTGTGTTATTCAGCAATACTCTTATTAAACACTATCTCATTGATAAAGTAGCTTAACTCTAAATAAGAACGTTACTGGAAACCTAATGAGTAGATCACATAATCATGTAATGGTTGAGGTTGGAAGAGACCGCTGGAGATCAAGTGTTCCAACCCCCATGCTTAAGCAGGGGCACATAAAGCCAGTTGCCCACGATCTTGTCCAGATGGCTTTTGAATATCTCCAAGGACAGAGAATCCACAACCTCCCTGGGAAACTCATACCAGCACTTCATCACTGTCACAGTGAAAAAAAAAATGGTTCCTGATGTTCAGGAAGAACCTCTTGTTTTTTTTCAGTTTGTACCCATTGCTTCTTGTCCTGTCACTGGGCACCATGGAAAAGAACCTGGCTTCATCTTCTTTAGACTCTCCCTTCAGATATTTATATACATTTATAAAATCCCCCTTGAGCCTTCTCTGCTCTAGGCCGGAGTCCCAGCTCTCTCAAGAAATAAAGAAATGCTCCAGATATCATCTCTATGGCCCTTCTTTGAACTGCCAGCAGTATGTTCATGTCTCTGGCTGGACAAAGTACTCCAGGTGTGGCCTTACAAGTGCTGAGTAGAGGGGAAGGATCACCTCCTTCCACCTGCTGGCAACTCTTCTTCTAATGCAGCCCTGGATATCATTGTCCTTCTTTGCATCAAGGGCAATGGCATGTACTTGTGCCTGGGATTATTTCTCACCAGGTGCAGGACTTTGCACTTCTCCTCGTTGAACTCCATGAGGTTCCTGTTAAGGACCCTCTGGACACAGCATGACCCCCTGGCATATCAGCCATTGTCCTTATCCTCATCTCAACCTCCTATCACTAGTCTTTTACCTGGCTTGTTATTGCAAGAGCATACTTAGTAGCTTTATCACCATGCACAGCAGTATCAATATATTAAATATAGAATGTTAGTTTCATCTCCCTTTGTCTTTGAATTTGATGAGAGAGTATAGTACCTGGCAGCTGATGCAGTTCTGGGATTAGCAACAACGTGCTTCAAATTTGACATAACCATAAACATATTTCAGTGACTCTGCAACTTTGGCACTTTACATCATAAACCAAAAATGTCCTCACAGTCCATTTCCAGAATGTAGCATATACAGTAAAAGAGAGACACAGAAAAAGAGAGAAAATGAGAGAGAGAAGCAACTCTTTTTTTTTTCCCACTAACTTTAGGCTTCACAGGAAAAAAAAAAAATAAAAATTAGTCAGGAGGTGTGATAAGAGGAAAAAAAATTCTTTTGTTATTATAACAGTAGTACTTCAAAGTATTCATATGTATGGAATCATATTTTCAGATCAAGCAGAATTACCCATTATAAATATAAGAAATAGGTCCCAAGGCAGTAGAAGTGAGAGATAAAAAAGAAAAAAATAAAGAACAGCTTTCTAAGTTATGATGCTTTACTAATTGATGCTAACTTGTTTACATGCCATAGTGTACCACTCTAAAATACTCAACATAAAAAGAAAAAGAAAATAATCTGATGCTGTGAAATCTAAAACATTTCAAGTTAGGAATGGTTAGGAAACTTCGTACCTGCTCAGTCCTCCACAGGTCTTTCTTGACATCGCTATGTCATGTAGATTTCCTATCAAAGGAAGATCTTTAAACTTGATTTATATCTCCTACTATTGACTTGGACTAACATGGACAAAATATCCAGGTGACCTAGCAGTTACTGGGAACTGTAATATCTGCTGTGTTAGCTGGCTATAAACACAACTTAAGACTTGGCAATCAGACTAAAAGAGAGAGGTCTCAATTGCAGGACAGTAGAATAGACTTTGTAAGCTGGAGGTCATAGAAAAATAAGTACTTTCTACATAGGCTTTCCAAAGAAATACATAATCCTAAAATTATTCTGTTGTCAATGATTACTGAAATTTGCTGGAAATATTTTTTTAATTTTATTTTGTTACATTAAAATAAGCCAAATGACTGAAATTGAAAACAATCATACAAAGAAATGAACAAATAAAATGTTAGGAAACTTCAGTTCCAAGGATGTAACATAAGTTCCAGCTGATTCTGATTTTTAATCTCCTCCGTATCTCCAAGTTTGAAAAGCTGAACAAGAAAATTATTTTTTTTTGGTCAGAAAGTCAAAGTTATGACAAGACATGTCCACCTTTATTTTTTATCCCAAGTGTTCATTAGAACATTTTCAAATGCTTCTTAAATTTTCTGTAACTCAAAATCCTAATCTGGTAATTAGTCTCCTCGCCAGAGCTTCCAGGAAACATCCTTTTCTCTCAACAACGTCTAGATTTTCTAATGACACCTTTCAAATAAAACTTTCTGCTGAGTATATAGGGCCCTGCATTCTCTTCCTACCTCCAAAAGAGATGAGAACCCATACATATTTCATATACAAGCACATGGCAGTGAGTCTACAGGTTCATATCTGTGTCACATTTATGTTAGTGATTCTGTGTGAGAGAAGCAATGTGAGGTCATTATTCTCAATGGACCAGCTTAGTTTATGTACAGTTAAGATGCAAAGGGATGGATCTAGACTTTTATAATATAAGATGATCAGTGTAGGGCCTTTTATAGTTAGTGCATTGGTGCAGTTTATCTTTGCCATAATTTCTAAAGTTACAAGACATACACTTGATATTCAGTACATTCTGAGGTAGACTCTGTGTTGCTGAAGATATCTATTCTTGTGGACTACCTGGCAAATTCTGTCATGCAGAGTATCTCAAGAAAAATAACATGAAACTGATGAAACTTGGTGTGTAATAGGAATATCTCACCTCACAGGTGTCCTGTTTTGGTTTTGGGGTTTTTTTTTGAGATTTCAAGTATTGTACCTCTATATCATCACTTTAAGGGTCTTAGAATAATAAAGACTGATCTTCAACAGATTATGAAATATTTTCCCCTCAGGTGTTATCAGGTACTTATAGCATGTCGTATAAACTCTCCCCTTAAACAATCTTAAGAATTGTGTGCATGCACATATACAAATATTTGTATAGATATGTGTGTATGTTCATGTGTGTGCATATGTATGTCCATGTATATGTATGTATGTATATACTCAAAGCATAAAACCTCTATGCATCTAAAATATGTACATTCATACTCAAAGCATAATATCTTAATTTTAAGCAACTGAAGTGAGCAAATAAGTAAAAAAGATCAATGTCATAAAAACATTTTATTTTTAATTTAATAATGTCAGCTAAATATTATCTCATAGCTATCATTCATGTTTACAGCAGAATTCTTTTTTTAATGTGTCTTATCTGATTGCTTATGTTTGCTTTTATTTCACATACCTCTTTGATCTCTAACCACCTATAATTATGATGTTTTCAACATGTTTTATGTTTCTGTAACTGCTGTGCTCTATCAGATTTGGTACTTATACTGTCAACTTCAGGCCTTTTATGTTCTTTCATCTTTGTTGTGGGTGCCCTTTTTGTTATACTTGTTTATAAAATCTAATATTAACATTTGAGTGCATATTTGAAAGGAAATGGACCAAAAGATGTCAAACGTGCATTCAATTTATAATTTATCTATATTAAGCATTTTTTTTTTGCTACAGAAGTGCACAGTAAGCACCTAATTGATATGGTCTGACTTTTTTTTAGCTAATGACTGTTATTTATTGCTGTAGTTAAATGGACGTGCAGTAATCACAAAGAGGAGGCTTTGCACCAACAGACATTGTCACTAAATTCAGTTTTCCTTTTGATGCTTTTGTTTTGTTTTCTTTTTATCTTATTTGGTTGGTTGTATTTGGTTTCTGGTTATCTTCACAGTGCTCAAGTGACAGGCATCTTTAGGGCCTGAGATGTTGCTTGGATTGGGGCTGAAAGGATGGTTGCCTTTTGCTGTCTGTCTGTCCACCTGACTTCTCCTTTCCTTGTCTCTGACTACAGAAAATCTCAATAGTGCAAGAGAACAGTGAATGAAATGTTATTAACATGGTTTTAATAAAACTTGCATAAAATACATTTCCCTCTAAAATCCTATGCAATACCTAGACAACTAGATGTTGAGTGCTTAATTAATGCTTGAAAGAATATTCTTCAACATAAGTAACAAAATGTGTACTATTTAGTATGCAAATTCAACTTGTTATATTCTAGTAAAAGAAAGCTATTATTACAAATGGGTAAGTCTGCTTTCAGTCTAACCTGTCAAGAAGAAGTGCATTTCACTCACAAAAAAATTAAGGTCACAAAGTCATTCATGCCAAAATTATTATATGGGGTTAATGATTGCCATAATGACATCTAAGCCATTTGAAGCATTCCATTGCATTTAAAGTAAGAGCACAGTGTTGTAAGAGGAAGAATTTGACAACCGATATAGAAAACATTAACTGTAATTATATACAGAAGTTCCATACGATTGCAAGTAGTATTGAATGAACACTTCAGTGAGATGTGTTAGGAGAATGAATCTCAGAGGAAAAGAGAACAGTATAAATACAAGGCTGATTCAGCAGACCCTCCTGCAAGCCCCTACTGCATCCCAGATGAACAAGTTTCATTTTTCCTAGTAATTAAAAGAGGAATCCATGTGGCATTCTTTTTGTAGTACTTTTGTCTCATAGGACCCTGTAGTACTGGAGGTAAAGTGCAGAGGCAACAAGGAATGCACTGAATTCTTTATATATAAATTCACCAGTTCCTGCAAACACACACACTAATTTGAACATTCTCTTCTCACACAGCAAGGGAAGTGAAGAAAATTCAATACTGGTCCCTATTTTATAAGCAAAACTCAGGACGCCCCTTCCTTCATTCAATGTAAAACAATTATTAGTAATGATAATAGACAATGAAAGATATAAAAGAGACTGAGACGTCAGGGTGGACTACCACAGTCCTGTAGCTGGAGTAGAGGATGAAGATGTTAGCATTTCTAATTTGCTCTTTTGTATATCATTTTGGAACTTGATAGAATGTTGATACAAAAATTTACTTTTAAAGAAATTTATTTTTAAGACAATTTTATCTGCTGATATTTTTAATTCTAGCTCTTTACACTTCTACACAGAACTGGAAGATTTAGCAGAATCTGAACATGTTGATTTTTCTAGCCATTTTCTGCCCACACCTAATAAAAGTATTTTCTTGATATACTCTCTCATTTTGTATTCTTTGGTCAATGCTCCAGAATGTTTGTTTGTTTGCTTGTTGTTTCAAACCCAGAGATCTTTCCCTTATAAAGTCTAGTATTTTTTGTAGTGTTCTGGCCTTTTCTACACTTTTTCTTAAGAGTTTGTTCTACCTTTCATCACTCAATTATTGCAAAATTTGATTCAGTGTTTACTATGAAGTAACCACCATTAATGTCCACAAACACTACATCAATTCTGTCTCCTTAGGGGGACAAGGCTGTTTTGTTTAGCATTTAAACCTTTCCTTCAATATTTGAATGGCATTTTAGGATACTCACAATCACTATAGAAATGTAATGTTTTAAACTCGTAGCATGTCATGCAAGAAAAAGAATTATAATTTTACAAATACAGAAACCGAGGCACAGAGAGGCCTGCTTAGTAACAAAAAATCACACTGTGAGTTATTCAAATGCTTAATAGAATTTGTGTATTCCTCTCCCCACTACTTTGCTTTAAGTATCAGACTTTTTCTTACAAGCTGTTCAATTCTGAAATGGCCTATAAAGAGCCAAAATTATGAACAGAGAAATCAGAAAATGGAAAAGAAGGGATGCATTGGGGTTAATCAAACTTCATATAGCTCTATTCATTTTTGGCTTCATTCTATCTGTGATGTCTCTTACATGATGTAAAACATGTTTTATTATGCAGAATTAACGTTGGGAAATGTCTTAATAGCCAATCAGATTGAATTCAGTGTTCATCTCTTAATTTAATGAGGATATCATTCTATAGCTCTGAAAATCTAGTTTAGTCCATTTTACTACTTTTATCATAGCAATTGCGTCAACATAAACAACAATTAGGTGACTCAACATGCAGTAGGGAAATTACTAACTTCCGTTAAAGGAGGTTTATGACCCTCTTGAGCAAGACTTCTGAGTAGCAAACTGTACAGAGACTAAATTCTGAGACTTGATTCTGTGAAAATTTCATTGTATACTCTCTTTGGTATTTGTGTCTATGCTACAAACATAAATCAAAATAATTCTGTGATATGGGTTTACAATGTAGTGTCTGATATGGTTATTACTTTGAGACCGGATTCCTTTCAACTGTTCTTTTTTATTAAGATTGCAATGTAAACGGAGAGTTTACCCTGAGGATTTTATTTTCTTTCTTTTCAGGAATTGCTACTAGAGGCTATGGGGTTTTTGTTTGTTGTTTTTTGTTTGTTTGTTTGGGTTTTTTTATTTTCCAGTTTACAAACAGCAAACTGACTAGGTCTGAATTTCTATACTTTATACTGCAAAACATAAAGCGATCCCTCATGGACCAGACCAGAGTGTTGGCATATGCTCTCTCAGAGCAATTCATTCAGCACCATTGTGTTATCTCATTCTAGTGCTTTAATGTAGTGAGGGTGAATTTCAGTGATACATTTCCTCTAGCGAAAGTATTATCTCAGAGTCCCAGTTTTGTCTCCTTCTGGCTGATCACTTCCACTCAAGTAACGCAGTTTGCTGCTGTCTTAGTTATTGATGCAACTGTTTCCAGAGCCACTATGTAAATTAGCTCACTGAAATTATTTGGGATAAAAATGAAAATAAAAAAGAAAGTCCAGAAAAAGTCAGAAAATTGTTTGGTTTTCTTTAAAATATCTCTGTGGACAGATGGGAACAGCCTCGCTATCACAAGCCCTGGTCCTTATGGGGGATTTCAATCACCCCAGGATGTGTTGGAGGGACAACAGCAAGGTATAAGCAAGCCAGCATGTTCCTGGAATGCTTTTATGATAACTTCTTTCTCCAAGTGATAGAGGAACCTGATAGGATCAGGTTATGAAAGCAAAAGCCTAATAGAATTAAATCTAGCCAGGGATATCAAGGGCAAAAAGAGATGCTTCTATAGGCACATCAAGGATAAAAGGAAGACTAGAGAAAATGTGGGCACTCTCTGGAAGGAAACTTGATTACCAACGACATGGAGAAGGCTGAGGTACTCAATTACTTTTTTTTGCCTCAGTCTTCACTGGCAAGTGCTCCAGTCACACTACCCAAGTCACAGAAGGCAAAAGCTGAGACTGGGACAACGAAGAACGACCCACTGTAGGAGAATATCAGGTTTGAGATCATCTAAGGAACCTGAACCTGCACTAGTCCATGGAACCAGATGAGATGCATCTGAGGGTGCTGAGGGAACTGGCAGATGAAGTTGCCAAGCCACGGGCCATTATATTTGAGAAGTGGCAGTTGGGTGAGGTTCCTGCTGACAGGAAAAGGGGAAATATAACCCTCATTTTTAAAAAGGGAAAAAAAGGAAGACCTGAGGAACTATGAACCAGCCAGTCTCACCTCTGTGCCCTGCAAGATCATAGAGCAGATCCTCCTGGAAACCATGCTAAAGCATATGGAAAATAAGGAGGTGATTGGTGACAGTCAACATGGCTTCACTAAGGGGGAATCGTGCCTGACAAATCTGGTGGCCCTCTATAGTGGAGTGTCAGCATGGGTGGATAAGGGAAGACCAATTGATGTCGTCTATCTGGACTTGTGCAAAGCATTTGACACTGTCCTGCAAGACATCCTTGTCTCTAAACTGGAGAGACATGAATATGACAGATGGACCACATGGTGGATAAGGAATTGACTGGATGTTTGTGCTCAAAGAGTTGGCGCCAACAACGTGATGTCCAAGTGCACTCCCAGCAAGTTTGCCAATGATGCCAAGCTATGTGATGCGGTTGACACACTGGAGGGAAGGGATGCCATCTAGAGGGACCTTGACAGGCTTGAGTGTTGGGTCCATGCAAACCTTATGAAGTTAAACAAGAACAAGTACTATGTCCTGCACATGAGTCAGGACAATCCCAAGCACAAATACAGGCTCAACAGAGAATGGATTGAAAGCAGCCCTGAGGAGAAAGACTTAGGGGTATTGGTGGGTAAGAAGCTTGATATAAGCCATCAATGCACTCTTACAGCCTGGAAAGCCAACTGTATCCTGGGCTGCACCAAAATAAGCATGGCCAGCAGGTCGAGGGAGGTGATTCTCCCTCTCTACTCTGCTCTCATGAGACTCCACCTGGAGTACTGTGTTCAGCTTTGGGGCCCCCAACATAAGAAGGACATGGACCAGTTGGAGAGGGTCCAGAGAAGGCCACTAACATGATAAGAGGGCTGGAGCACCTCTCCTCCTATGGGGAAAGGCTTGAGAGATTTGGAGTTGTACAAAGAAAAGGCTCTGGGAAGACCTTATAGCAGCATTTCAGTACCCAAAGTGAGCCTACAAGAAAGCTGGAGAATGACTTTTTTTAGAAGGATATGTAGTGATAAGACAAGGGGTAATGGCTTTCAACCAAAAGAAGTTAGATTTAGATTAGATATAAGGAAGAAATTCTTTACTGTGAAGGTGGTAATGCACTGGAACATGTTATGCAGAGAAGCTGGCAATGTCTCACCCCTGGAAGTGTTCAAGGCCAGGTTGATTAGGCCTTTGAGTTATCTGGTTTAGTGGAAAGTGTCCCTGCCCATGGCAGGGAAATTGCAATTAAATAATCTTTCAAGTCCCTTCCAACCTGAACTCTTATATGATTCTGTGATTTTAAAACTCTGATCATTTGGGGATTTTATAGTAAAGGTCTGATAAGAATTTCAGCATAACAAGGGGCACTGAGCTACTTTGGGGAGAAGGGAAGAAGGCCTGGAGGTGGAAGGGTAGGCATAAGCTTTTAAAATATTTTTTAACTAAGAAATTACCAAGTATCTGCTTGTGGCAAGCGAAGAGGAAGGCTGTAGGACAGCTTGACAGGCATTGAAAAAGAACATCCCTTTTCATGTGTACTTCTAGTGAAATGGATAATGCAATTTCCATTTGTTAGCTTAGAAACAACTCAACAAAACAGTAGCAGAAGACTTGTCAATAGAGTCACACCACATTTAGAGAAAGATCATATTTCTTTTTCAGAATTAATCTGGGCTTTCATTCTAATTTGATGAAAAGTAAATTGTGATCATGAAAAGCTCTTGTAGTTTTTGCATTATCTTTCAAGGAGGCCATCAGTAGAATCAAGAACAGGAATCACTTATCAGGAGGGTGCTATTTGTCTTTCTGTCATCAACCTACAGGAAACAGGAGGCCCGGAGCCTTAAAAGTACTCCAGCATATCCCTACCCCTGCAGGCATTTTAATTTATAGCTTACATTTTTCAAAACTGATGAGTGCCTCTCAGTGCTGGAGTTATTCTTTGCAATGGATCCATTTAATAACTTGTATGTACTACTCCTGTTACACAGATAGCAAGCATTTCAAGAGCCCTACTCTGAACGTCTACACTCTGTGTATGAGTAACTCCATACTCTGTGTACGAGACCTGGATTTTCAAATAACATGAAGGGTGGCCTTCATTCTCATCATGACTAAGTCCTTATACCCATGTTCATTTTTATTATCTCTTTTTCTCTACTAAAAGAAGACCATGAGTTAAGCTGGAGCTAGGGCACTGGATCCCTGACCATCCACCCTGTTTTAATATTCACTCACTTAGTACTTTTGGATTACTCCATTTAGCCCTCTCCAAGGCATATATGCTATAGAAGGGACCAGCACAAAGTAGTATAAATGTAAGTAAAGCTATACTGCTCATTCTTTATTGTTGCTTTGGGTTTTTTTTCATTGTTTTTGTTGGTTTTGTTTTGTTTTGCTTTTTAAATGAATCGGCACAACCAGAACCTGTTAGACTTCTGCTTTCTGCCAATCCTTTCAGATTCTCTGAAAATAGACTGCTTAGGGAAAGTGTATCAAAGCACTACACCAAAAAAAAAAAAAAAGCCAAAAAATACCTTTATTACAAGTCTGAGTAAATTGTAGCTTGTCTCCTGCAGACTTCAGAACTAGTTATCTCCTTTGTATGACATCAGGCTTCCAGAGATCCTTAACATATTCAGTTTTGTTTTGTTTTTAAACTTCAGTCAGTGCTGTTAATGAGCTGGGCATAAATTGATCCTTTCACATTGCCCTAACCACAAACTTGTTTCTCAAACACAACAAAGTATTGTCCAATATCTGCATGTTAGAAGATCAAGATCAAGATCTTGAGATCTCTTGAGATCTTAAGATCTCTAGTGCACAGAGAAATTAAAAAACTTCTCCAATAACAATTTATGAGTTAGACTTCCGTTCTGAAACTCACCCTAGCGGTCTTCTCCAGGGAACATGTAAGAAATGTAAGAACACTTGCCTCTTCACTTAGACATGATTTGAATTAGATATCTGAAGACAGTCAACATTAATGTCCCTTCTATTCCCACAACTAAGTTCCAGAACTTTGAAAGAAATGCAACAAGACACATAGCAAAATATAGTTTCTTTCATTTAAGTACCTTTAATTTGTAATAGTTTATCTGGTCTTGGAATTAATGTATAAAAGAAAACAAATTAATAATTAAAAACTCAAACACTTAAAACCAACTGGATTTATTTCAAAGAAGTAGATAATTACAAATATATGAAGAAATATGTGAAAAAAAAAAATGTACAACAATCTGAAAATGATCCAGAGCAACTGACTCTATGTGGCCCTGCTTGAGCAGGGATATTGGACAGATGACCTCCAGAGGTCCCTCCCAACCTCAACCATTCTGTGATAGCAATTAAAAAAAAAAGAAATTAATTTGAGAGACATATAGCACATTCCAAGGACATGGAGACAAATTAACTTTCATACTCTGTAAAAATGTCATGAAATGCAAATTAATCAGTAAAGTGGTTTTCTACTGATTCAGAGGTCACCTCCCCATCTCACCCCTACTTACTGTTAATATAAAATCTATAGGAAATTATTTATGTAGAGATGGTTGTCAAATATGGAACTTAAAGCAAAACTATCTGTTTGGTTCAAATTTATATTGTGAAAAATCTCTTAGCTCCAGGATTACATTTCTATTCAAAACCAAGGAGAAATACATCCCTTAACGCTTTGCCAGTTCAGCATGTCTATTAATCTGGTGGTCACTAACATACACCTGAGATAAAAGAAACTCAGATTCAAGTCCCAGCTCTAATTAAGGATCAACTCAATCAAATGGAAAACCTGCAAAAGACAAAATTAAGAGAGATCATACAAATAGTCTTACATCAGTATAATTTCACAGATTCCAGGAAAAGTACTTCATTTTACTAAAACATGATGAAAAGTAGCCTCGGCCTTGTTACTGTGGATATTATCTTTCATCTTCTTAAACAGTTTGTTAGCGTGTGCTAACTGCATAACATAATTAGAGAATAGCATTACCACGGAGTGTATAAATACATAAATGCATTCATTTAGGTGAGAACATAACTTTTAAAAAATGTGTTTAAACATGTCATTGCCAAAAATAAGGGCCAATATACCTCTAATTTCTCGACTACTGTTTGCATTTCTATCTCTGATAGCCAATATTGTGCTGTTTATGCCATATGCCTGTGGCTGACCATGGACATAATTTTTGCACATCATTGACAAGTTCACCAACTACTAGGTGCCTAGTGAGTTTAAGAGCTCTTTTTCTTTGTATTTGTCACTCACTTTGCACGTGGATTTTTAAGAAAACATTTGTTTCATTTTAGTACAGAAAAAGAAAACCTTTAAAATACTCATAAGATTTTTGCCCACTTCTGACTATGTGGCAACAGTCTGTTTTACAAGTTACCTGTAATAATTAATACTTCATTTATTGAAATGTATTTTAAAAGCAATTTTCTATTCAATACCTTGGGTAATTACAGTGGGAAATGATTGATAACATCAGTTGATATTAAATATTGTACTGCTAATCACCATGCAATCTTGCATGCAGTTATTCATTAGTTACTTCTTTAATTTGAATAGCTGACAATTTACACGGAATGCTTCAGTTATATGAATTATCTTATTTTTATTCCCAAGAGAAGCCCTGCACTTCATTAGAATAGAATCACTCACTTTGCTTTTCTTTAATTTTTCAAGAGTGAAGTACTTTGACTTGAAAGTTCTGTAGTTGTAGTCGGGCAAAATATTCAGTTCTTCATTGTCAAATAACACTATGCAATACTTGTAAAGCACAGAGGCACTTCTGGAATAAACAAAGGCACATTGTTATACACTGTTCTGACACTAATAAACAGCTGATTGTGGTCTCCAAGACAACTTTGTGCTTCTGTGTCATATTCTGGGAAATGATGCCATGCCCCCAAATATGTGCATGATATTAGCTGACTGCTAGAGTGGCTGTAGATGTCATTTACTTTGTAAACTGCTTTGCTTTATCACCCAAGGCAGATCATAATGTTTTAACACTTAGACTTGTATATGACTCAGCCATTTAAATCTGTTGAGTCTTCCAAAAAAAAAGAGCGTAAATACAAAATATATTAATTCAGTTTCATTAGTGGGAGTTAAACTTGGTTTGAAAGTAACTTGTAGTAATCTGGTGGAGACAATATATTCCCTGTGAAATATAGAACCATCTGTTGTATGGAATCTCATTATGTGGTAATGCAGTGATACACTTACTGTATAAAAACTGTGCTTAAAAATCTTGTTTCTATGACATTGTCAATGTAAAGGTATGTGCTCATGCACTCATGTAACCCGACAATGAAGGAAATACAGGTTTGTGTTATACACTCCTTTACACAAAAATTGGACTCTCAGAACATTAGTTTTATGGCCGCCTGAAATTTACCCCACCTCTCAGCTCCTGCTAATGCATAGCTGTTTCACAGGCAATAAGCGCTTGTCTCTTCTCCCTGTTGCACAAGAGCTAATGACCTTATCGCTGCCCCCCTTGTTAACTTCCCCCCCTGCGCCACAGTGATAACTGCTTTTTTCTCTCTACACTCTTGCTAATTAACATAATGAAGTTAGACTCAGAATACTTGTTCTCAACCTGGAATTACCTTGAAATTTTCTCCTTCTGTTTTCCACTGCCTTCGTTTCAAATGGCTTCTGTGTCTGAAAGACTGCCTGGTTTTTGTGTTACCTGTTCCTACAAAGTTTATATCTCTTGGAAAGAGAAGTTCATCAAGAGTTTCAGAGAGCCATGACAAGGCCAACACATGAAAGGATACTTTGGAGAAGTATGCTTTGTTCAGCTATGACAATAGCAGTTCATCTCTTAGATCAAATTCAGAGTCTGTTGGGAACTGATTCATTAGTATTTGCTCGGCACAGGTTTGTGTATATGTATATGGTTTAGGTAATCAAAACTGTTTTGAGTGATGAGGCAAGTGGATATGAGCTGTTGATTCAACGCCTTGTGATAACTTTAAAGATTTTTAACATATTTATATAAGCATACCTATATATCAGATGTGCAGGGGCTATCAGCATGGTACATTTAAATTCTTTTGTTCTTCTGACCCTTATTCTACCTATATAACATGAAACTATTATTGAAATTTAACTATCAGGGTAGTATTAAATATATCCCTCATTAAAAATACTTAATTTATTTTATTGTCTTTATTCAAATGTGGCAACTGAAAATTACTCTGTTGCACAATGTAGCAGAAATCCCCTTACTATTGACAAGTTCAGTGCTTAAAATCATGCAATCCATCAGAAATAGAAATTTTATTGTAGTGAAAGGCTCATTTCTATTTTTACACTAGAACATAAAACTTACCACCAATTCTCTTATTTCCTGAGTACTTCATTAAAAAATCCATGTTCTTATGTGCATAAATAGAACTTTATGAGCTTTTTAATTAATTTCTGTAGTTTCTCATTACTGTCTTCCCATCCTACATATTTGGAATCACTAGCATTGAGACTATAGACATGCTACTATAATAGCAGCAGAAGGATCTGGTAGGAAGTCTGCTTTTCCACACATATTAGGATAAAGTAGAAGCAGCTCCCCCAGGATATCCACATAATCCCAGTAATGTGCCCAGAGGGGAAAAAAAAAAAAAAA
>WHYT01013162.1:3049-14770 GCA_009806455.1 Tetrax tetrax
GGAGCCGGTTCCCCGCGGGCCCTGGCCGCTGAGCTGCCTGCTGCTGCTCTCCCTGCCCGCCTGGCCAGGTAAGCGCGGCCGCCACCGCCTCCCCCGCTCTCCTGCTGCCTTTTGCTTTTTCTTTTTCTTATTTATTCCCCCTCCTTTTCCCCTCCATCCCTGCCTCTGCGCTGCCCCGTCGCCGCGCGCCTCCCGTACCGCCGCGATGCTGTCTGGCAGCCCGCGTTGGGTTTGACCTTCCTTGGCGATGACCTCGAGCGCGGCGATGGCGGAGGGGAGCGCGGCCCGGGCTCGGCTGCTCTGCCAGGAGCCGACTTCCAGGCAGGCATTCCTTCCCCTTCCCAGCGAGAGCCGGGAACGAGGCAGGGACGTGAAGCGGCATGTTGTTTCCAGCCGTTGGCTACCACCCCCTGCCAGCTATGGGAGAGGCAAATCTCTGCCAGCAGCCGAAATTCCCGCTCGGAGGCTGCCTGGAGACGGCGAGGATGGCGAGGGCTGCCTGCCTCCTCTGCTGGGAACTTCTTTTTCTTGCTACCCCGTCTTCGCTTTACCCCCGACGAGACGCCGTTTTTGCCGCTCTGCCCAACTGTTGAGCACCGAAGCGGTGGGATCGCACCTCGTCCTCCCCAGCCCCGCTGCGAGCACTGGCCCTGGGCCACCCCGGGCACCCACTGCTGGCCCCCCCGGTACCCCAGCCCCCATCAGGGCTTTTTGGCTCTGCTGTCCCTGTGAGAGCTTGGGGGTGCGGCGTGAGAAGGGGTGGTTAGAGCATGAGAAGGGAGGGCTAGCGTGACGAGAGCGCGCGCCGGCTGTTTCCCTTCCCTCGCCAGCAGCGGGAGGTTTCTCGCCCCACCAGGAACGAAGCCCCGTGGCGGCTGCTGCTTTCAAGGATGTTTTCCTTTCGAGGATGTGTCGTTTCGGTGCTCTTCACGTCGGCGGTATTGCTCAGGAATCGCTCTCCTTCCCGCCCGGCGCTGTCTGCGGAGGCTTTTTGTGCAAACCTGGGGCAAGAGCAGTGGACATTCGGGAGCATCCTGCTGAGCTTTTTGCCTGGTTTGCCCAAATTTCACCCCTTCCAGCTGGATCCCACTACAAACATCCCTCCCTCATCCCGTGTGGGGAGAAAATCTCTCCCTCTCTTCCAGGCCCGTGGGAAATATTTGCCGTTGAGGCTTTACTTGGGCAGAAAGTTGAGTGCAAACTTGGGCGGAAAGCAAAAGCTTTTCAGCAGAATGCTCCTGGCTTTGAGGTGCCGGGTCACAAGTGAGAAGTGCTGGCCCCAAGCTGAAAACTCCCGGTTGCTGACAGCCAAGAGGGCTTTGGCGGCCAGCGCGGGTTCTCGGTGAACCATTGCAATTTCCTGCCGCAGAAGAATGGCTCAAGCAAAGCTTGTGGGTTTGAGTAAACATGGCCTTGGAGGAAGAACCCAAATTTCTAAGCCAGCCGTAGGAAAAGAACCATCCTGGGGCAGAAAGCCCTGGGTTGCAAGATTTTGCATCCCTGATTTCAGGTGCAAGCATGCAGATTTTTTTTTAATTTTTTTTTTTTTTTTTCTTCCCTCCTTCTTCTCCGTGGAGTGAGCCCTCCTGGGCCGTGGCTCAAGCTAAGCCTGAGCTCCAGAAGAGCCAGGGCGGCCGCTCCGCCAGCGCTTTGCCGACGCGAGGGGGAAGAGGGGAGGTCCTGCGGGAGATGTTCCTGCAGGGCCAAGAGGAGCGAGGCGCTGAGGACCCAAACTGCAAAGCCCTCTTGCAAAACCCTGTGGGCTTTTGTGGACGGATGGTTCCGCTACGCTTCCCGGAGCCTCTGAGGGGGAAATCTGGGTGCGGGGCGCTGGTTTTCAATCTGAATTTCTGCTAGTGCTGTAGGAAGGAAGCTTGTGAGCGATGACCGCGCGTGATCCGAGGCTCCTTGTGATGTGATGTCACGTATATGAAATACATAGCTGTCACCATAACCGTCCCCGAGCCGCTCTGGCGTCCGCGCAGCGCCTGACGGCTATCCCCGGGTCTCTCTTTGGAGCTGCGGATTCCGGGACCCTTTTTATAGGCAGCACCTGTTAGTTTCCCCTTGCCGGCAGCCCCGCTGCAGGTGAAATTCCAGCGGGATTATTTTGGGGCTGGGCCGTTCCTTCAGGGAGCGACCGCGAGGCTCCGGATGCCGGTGACCAGCTGCACATCGCTTCTGGAGCACGCAGCCCTTCCCTCGCCACCCCGGAGCTCCTTACCCGGCTCCTTTGGAAGAAAAAAAAAAAAAAAAAATCTATTTTTACCAGGAAGCATCCAAGCAGCCCCTCCTGAATTAAACCCCAGCCTCTTGCAATCTGTTTGGTATCAAATACTTCAAAAGGTGGAATACAGGACAAAAAAAAAAATGTGTCACCGAGATGGAAAATTTGCACGGTGGTGAGAGGACTGGGGGTTATTTCGCTCTCAAATTAAACTGAGGAAGAGGAGGGAGGCTCTGGCAGGCCAGGCGTGGCACGACGCCGGCGTTCCTGCCTCCTCTCCGGGCTGGAAGCGCTGTGGGTCCGCGTTGCAAGGCGCTCCCGCCTACGTGGGAACCGTCGGGTGGTGGCTTGGGGGCTCCAAAGCCCTTTGCCAATTCTGGAATGTAGGACAGAGCGGGGCACGGGGCGGGAGTGCCTCGACTCCCGGTGATCTCGGGACAAAAGGATTGCGCTGCGGCTCTAGCTGGTTTGAAATAAGTCTGAGAAAAGAGTTTTCTCGGAGGCGGGGAGCAGGTCTGCGCTGAGCCGGCGCTTGCCATGCGAAATCGTGGTGCGTCCTGGGTGTCTGCGGCACAAAGACCCCTGCGCGCCCCGCATCCCGCTCCTGGTGCACGAGTGCGTCGTGAGCGCACGGGGCTCGCACGGTTCCTGCTGGCGGGGTGCTGGGCCCCGCTGCTCCCCAGGGCGAGCACCCAGAAAGGGGAAGGAGGAGAGGCTGTGTTCGGGGGGGAAGGGAGGAAAGGAGTGTCAGTGGAAACTTTGCATTTTCGAGCTTGCATGTTCTGGGTTTGTTAGCAACTTCCCCTTTGTGTTTTCCCATCGCAGGGGGCAGGGGCACCGCTCTGCGCGCCACCGCGGGAGTGCGAGGCCGGGTTGGTCCTGGCGTGGGGCAGCTGGGGAAGTCGGGGGGTCTGGCGGGGGGTCGCGCTCCTCGGCTGGGAGGCGCGGGCGGGCGGCATGGTGTTAGCGTGGCTGGAGCTCTCGGATCATAGATCTGCAAACCCCGAAAGGGGCGATGCGAAGAGCGTCGGCCAAGCTTCCCCGCCGGCACAGCGCGTGCCTCGCGGGGACAGGGACAGATGGAGAGAGGGAGGATGAGGAGGAAGCGCTTGGCTGGTGCGAGCTGGGCTGCGCGGGGCGGTGCTGGCCACTCCAATGTGTGGGATGTGCCGGGGGTCCTGGTCCCGGGGAAAAGCGGGCTCGCCGTGCGGCAGAAAGCACGGCCTGGGTGATGCGCTCGGATGTGGCACAGGGCGAATTTCCCTCCTTCCGCGCTTCTCCTCTGGGACAAACTGGTCTCGGTGTCGAGCGCTGCTGCTGCCTGAGCTTTGAAGGGGAATGCCGAGGCCTGAAGGTTTCGGCTGCGGGCATCGCCCTGTGCTGGGGACGCAGCGGAGCGGGAAAAACGCCTTTAGTGTGGGGAGTCCGGAGAAACTGCGCTGCTGGGACCGCGGCCGTCGGGACCGAGTAATGGCGCAGACAGCGAGAAATCCGTGGGCGCGTCAGATACCGCTGGAAGGCAGAAGGGATTAGGAGCTGCCAAAATCCTCTCCGGGCTCTGTGGGAGCTGGCCGTGGCCGGAGGGATCAGAGCAGCTCGCCTGCGGCTGGGAGCGTCCAGCCAAGGGCTTTGTCCCATCGTGGCAATGGCTGTGACGGGGGAGTCGCTGCCCGGGGTTTTTCTGGTGCGGGAGACGTGGGGTGTGGCTGTGTTGCTCCAGCCACCGAGGACGGAGAGCCGGCTGTGCCGATGTGGCTCCCAGCTGCCTGGGGTGCTGCTCCACAGGCTTCCAGTGGTTTGCCTGGAGACCTTGGGAATTTCTCCCCGCCTGACGATGTGAGCGGGAATGGCTCCACTGGAATGAAGCGGGGCTTGGAGCCAATGCAGAAGGGGGACGGGTTCGGTGCAGAAAAGGGGGTGTCGCATCTGTGTCTGCGAGGGGAGCTTGCTTTTTGGAGGGCCGTGTGCTTTGTGCCCTCGTTTCCTCCTGACCGACGAAGGCGAGCGGCCTCGGGAGGCGGCGGGTGTGGGCAGCTGGGATTTGCTCGATGTTTTTTTTGTTTTTTTTTTTTTTTTACCCCCCACTCCACAGGTGTGGGTGCCCAGGTGGATCAGGGCTTCCAGCTGCTGCAGCCCCAGGACAAGGTGTGGGTGACAGCGGGGCAGACGCTCAACCTGACCTGCACCGTGTCCGGACTCAGTCTCCCTGGCCCTGTGAGGTGGCTGAAGGGCTGGGGCAGTGGGAACAAGACCATCTATGACCAGACGGGCTCCTTCCCCCGCGTGACAAGGGTGGTGAATAAGTCCAACACGGACTTCAGCATCCTCATCAGGGACGTCCAGCCCGAGGATGCCGGCACCTATTACTGTGCGAAGTTCCAGAAGGCGGACGAAGGCGATGAGTTGTTTCGGCATGGAAATGGCACGGTGGTGTCCGTACGTGGTGAGTGGGGCTCCCAGAGCAGCTCCCGGTGGGAACCAGCCCTGCCAGGCGCAGCCCCCAGCCCAGCCCAGCCCGGTGGGCTCTGCTCGGGGTGCGTGGGGATGGGAAGGGGCTCGGGGGCCGGTCCCAGGCGCACCTGTGCCCCCGCGGGAGACCCTGCTCCCTACAGGCCTGGGCTGGGTGGGGCTGGCAGAGCCCAGGCTGACGGCCCCACGCGTCTCCCCGCAGCCAAACCCACCAACCTGGTCGTGTCTGGGCCTGGCCGCAGAGTGGGGACGGGGCAGCCGGTGTCTGTCACCTGCACGGCCGGAGGGTTCTTCCCGAAAAACATCACCGTGAGATGGCTCAAGGACGGGTCCCAGGTCTCGTCTCAGCAGCCCCGGGTCACCCCTGAGCAGACGAAATCCTCCTACACCATGTCCAGCACGGTGACGGTGATGCTGGAGGACAAGGACATCCGCTCACAGCTCGTCTGCGAGGTGCAGCACTCCACACTGACAGCCCCGCTGAGGGGGACCTACGCGCTCCGCGAAGCCCTGCGAGGTGAGGGCTGGGGGGGACCAGTGCGCGGGGTGTCCGGCTCCCATGGGGCTGGGGGTCCTGGGGCGGGGACAGGGCACCCCGCGTGCAGCGGAGCCGGGGGACGCCGGGCACCAGGCGCTGCCTCTCTTCCCAGTGTCCCCCAGAGTCCACGTGGACGTGGAGCCGCCGAGACCTGTTGAGGTGAACAAGACCGTGAACTTCACCTGCCACGCGAAGGGGTTTTACCCGGGAGACGCGGCTGTCACCTGGCTGGAGAACGGGATGGAGATGAAGACGGAGAGCGTCTCCCGGCCGAAGGAGAACGTCGAGGGCTTGTTCGACCTGAGCAGCCTGCTGGCGGTCCGAGCGACAGAGGAGAAGAACGGGTCAGCGTTCACCTGCCAGGTGGTGCACGACGCCCAGGACCCCGTCAACGGGACGGCCACCCTCTGGATCGCCGCCCCGTCCGAGAAGGAGCTGGGCAACCAGTCCCAGCTAGGTAAGAGTGCGAGAGCTGCTGGGATGTGGTCCCTGCCAGGGAGGCTGTAAGATGTCACCTCCCTGAGAAAGCACAAAGTCCCACCACAATCTGGTTCAAGGCCACAAAATCTCCGTAGCGGAGGGGTGGGGGTGATGCTGGCAGGTACCAAGTTGTTGTCCTTGGTGCTTCAGGCGTCGCTAGGTTGTCCCCAGCTGTAAGGCTGCGGGGACTCGGTTAGTACCGGCGTTTTCAGGCCTGTGGTGACCTCTTTTCGTCCACGTTTCAGACAATTCGCTCTCTCTCTACATCGTGGTGGGAGTGGTCTGCACGGTGCTGGTGGTGCTGGTGGCTGCGATCCTTTACCTCATCCGGGCAAAGCAGAGCAAGGGTAAGGAAACCGCGTGCGCGGAGGGGCAGCGGCTGCTCCCGACCCCCCTCTCTGTCCCCAGCGTTGGTGCCTGGACGCTGAGTTCGCTTGGGCGCTGCCGCAGCTCTTCCCCAGGCGGGGGGACGGCGCGGAGCTGAGCGCGTTGTTTGCGGGCTGCAGGGAAAGCTCTGCCTGGTTGCCGCCGCGTGCCCGTGCCTGCTAGGAGCAGGGTCCAACGTGCTTGTTATTCCTAAAACGTCTGACCTCCTCCTGCTCTCTGCCAGGAGCAGTCCTGCAGTAAATGGGGTGAAACCATGAAAACCGCGGCCGCTTCTCTCTGGGAAAAGGCACGGAGCCACTCTTGGAGCAGGCTCGTGTGCCTGGGGAAGCCAGGGGGGTTACGTTGTTTCCCAAACTATTTTTTTTCCTAAATTATTTCTCTTCTGGCAGGTAAAAGCTCGCCATCTGCTAGGTAAGTGCCGATCTCCTCTAGTCACTGAGTAATCTGCGGGCGCTCCGAGCTGGATGCCTCCAGCCTGCAAACGGGGTCCCTCGGGGTGGGGATGGAGCCACCTCCCCAAAAGCTGGTGAAAGGGGAAGGTGGGAGCGTGGGCTCTGCCGGTCTGCCCCGCGGTGGTTCTGCCCCCGGGGTGATCTTGTACCCAAACGCTTGGCTTTTGGTGAGGGCAAACGGGCAGGGCGGGAGCCACGTCTCAGCCTGCGGAGATGTAGCTGGACCAGCACACGAGCAAAACTCCTCGCTGGTGAGGACGCGTCCTGCTCGGGGCTGCCGTGAGGACCTTGTTTTGCATCTGCTCCATCACTGGGGAAGAGGCAACAGGGCACTGGGTTATCTGACTCGTTCTGCTCCCCCTTTCAGGTTACACGAGCCGGAGAAGAGCAGCGAGGCTGCTACCCAGGTGTGTTGCTCGGGCCCAGGAGCCGGGGAGGGAGAGCAGGCTGGAGGCGCTGGGGGCGGGAGCCGAGGGTGGTGGTTCCCCTGCGAAACACCTCACTGTCTCCACGCCGTGGCTGGGAGAGGGAGAAGCTGCCCCGGGGATCGGGTAGCCACTTCCCAGCATCTCTTCTGCCTTCGCCCTCTCTCCTCCTCCTCCTCCTCCTCCTCCTCCCAGGGAAGTCTGGGTCTGTGCTGCCTGGAGAACCAGCTGTGCCATAGCCAGCCAGGCTCTTTGTGGAGTTATTTTTGCGTTGGGTGACGCAGTTGTGGGCAAAGTCGTGATCAGCGACGATCCGTCCATCCCGCCCAGCCTCTGCCGGCTCCTGCGCGGGCGGCACGGGGCAGGCTGTCCCCTGCCCATCCCTGCCAGGACAGGGTGACGGGGCGGCTGCGGTGGTGGCTGCGGGCGGCGATTCGAAGGCGTAGCAGGGGATAAAGCATGGCTGTGGGGTTGTCCCCGCTGGCTGCTGGCATTGTTCCCCGAGACCGAGCTCTCCCAGGGCGAGCTGCAGCGGGACTGACTTGAGTGTGGGGGTTTGGGTGGGTGTGTGGAGTGGGCACGGGGTGGGGGGCTCCTCGCTTCCTCCCAGAAGAGGAACTCTCGGCGTCTCGTGCAGGAATCCGATCCCAACAACCTGACCTACGCGGACCTGAACTTCGACAAAGAGAGGAAGACCATCCGCCGGATGGTGGAGATGAGCCAGCAGTCGGAGTACGCCTGCATCCAGACCAGCCAGGCCCCCGCCGGCGACGACAACCTCACCTACGCCGACCTGGACATGGTGCACCTCAACAAGGCGCCCAGGCGCCCGGCCCCGCGCCCCGAGGAGGCCGGCTCCGAGTACGCCAGCGTCCAGATCCCGAGGAAGTGAGCGGGGCTGCAGCAGCTGCCGAGACCCCCCCCTGCCCCGTGGGGAGCTGCCCTGTTCCTCCCGGGGAGGATTTTCCCGGAAGCACGGAGAGCGGTGTGAAGATGCGCTGCGGTACCTGTGTTTCGGGATGGAAATAGAGCCCGTGGTACTGTGGCGGGCGGCTCCCACCTGCACAGACTCGATTTTTGGGGGCAGCTTGGTCCCGAGGCTGCTAGCTCCATCCCCCTGGGATCGTCCCGCAGCCATGGAGGCTGCTCGGCCTCGGTGTGCCGGGTTTGCCCGCAACTTGGCGTAAGCCAGTGGAGCAGCGGCTCCTTGGGAAGCTCCAGCCGGGCTGAGGGGATGGGAACAGTGCCTCCACGCCGGCTCCGGTGGGAATGCTGCTGCCTGGCTGGGCTCCCGCGGCTTCCCACAGCCCCGCAGGGACCGGCCGCATGCTGCCCCGTGCTGCCTTCCAGGGCTCTCCGCTGCCAGCGCCTCGAAAATAAACTCTGGCTTTAAAGGAAGGACCTGAGCGTCCGCCTCTCTCTTCCCAAGTGTCCCTTCCGCGGGACCTTGCTCTCGCACCGAGGCCAACGAGGCTGGGAATTCCGGCGAGCCTAGCCCCTCCGCTGCGGGCTTCCCCCCGTCCCACCGCCCAGGGAGGCTCCGGGAGCAACCCCGGACCGTCCTCCTCCTCATCTTCCTCCGCACAGCCTTGCCCCGCAGCGGGACCCGCCAGCGCTGCCCCAGGCCTGTACAAAGCGTGCGGCTGGGGTACCCCCGGCCCCCCAGCAGCCCCCCCAGGTCCCGTGTGACATGTTTTGACTGTTTGCCATGTAACTGTTCGTTTTCGGAGCTCAACCCCCGTGTTTTGTGTCGTGCGTGGGTGTGCTGCTGTGTACGTAACACTAGAATAAGGTGTGCAAAACCAGGACCGAGGCCCCTAAACCCCCCCTAGAGTTTAGCAGAGGCTTCCGCCGCCCCCCCAGCTCTGCCGTGGGGGCCAGGCACCCTCGCCCCCCAGCCTATTCATGGGGACAAGTGTCTTCCGTGTGCCACCACCCTGCGCTGGCTCCCGCAGCGCCCGGCTGCACGTGTGGGGATGCTGCGCCCCCCCAGCTGCCAGTGTGGGGTCGGGGGGGCTGGCGATGCTTTGAGAACGATGTCGCTGCTTGTACAGATTTTTTTTTTCTTTTTTTTTTTTTTTGCTTGCAAGATATTTTTATAATAAAAGTGAGAAGTCCTGTGCTGCTCCCGCACATCGGTGTGTCCCTGTGCTCAGGGACGTCACCTCGTCACCTGCGCTGGGGTGCACGGTGGGGGTCAGCGTGTCCCCCCGAGGGTGAGGACAGACCAGGGGGCTGGCCCGCTCCCCCCGTGCTGCCCTGCTGTGTCTTAGGTGCCCCCATTCCCTGGGAGGTGGGGCAGAGCGGGGTCCCCAAAGCAGGGTGCTGGCTGCAGTCTGTGCCATGGATGAGCTGAGTGTGTCAGTGCTCTGCAGTGACCTTTCCCAGCACTGGGCTGGGGGCTCGGCTGTGTCTGTGTCTCCCCAGGGCTGGGGACTGCGGTGATGACCCGTGGGGAGGGCCAAGGCTGTGAAGAAGTTGTTCAAAAGGGAATTTGCTGCCCAAGCTGGGCTTTCTCAGCACTGAGCTGCTGCTGGTGGGGTTATGAGTGAACGGGACGGGGACAGTTTGGCTGCTGCCCATGGCATGGCTGGGACAGCTACTGGGATTCCCAAGGGAGCCTCCCCTGGGTGCTGCTGGGGTCTCTTGCCAGCACCCCGCGTGTACCCTGAGCACCCCTGCCCCGCCCTTTCCCTGCTGAGGGGGCCTCGCCTCCCCCGGGGCAGCAGCGATGGGGTGTGTGGGTGCCCCGCGTCCCCCTTGGCACCCGCAGTGCCTGTGGGCACCCCAGCTTGCGGTGTGCAGACCCCTCGTGCCGAGGGCTCGCTCTGCCCCATGGAGTCCCGGAGCGTGGGCGAAGCCGACACTCGGCACGCGGCGCAGCTTTGGCTTCGTTGGCATCTGCCATTTATTGGCTGCGAGGGGAGCAGGGGCCGGGGTGCGGGTCTCGCCCTGCCTCCGGGGGTTCCTTCTTGGAAGGGGAAGCCCGGCGGGGACCAGGTGGGCGCTGGGAGGGGTGGGACATGGCAAGGGGAGTGGGGGTTGCACGCAGTCGGCTGCCTGCCCCGGCGCGAGCTTGGCCCAGCCGCCGCTCCCGCCGCCACGCTGCCGGTTTGGGCCGTGTCCCAGCCCAGAGGGTCTCGTCCTGCCCCGGCTCGTCCTTCCCGCTGCTCAGGGGCCGTTGCCCCGCGCATCAGCTGCGATGGTTTCCAGACCCCGCCGCGCTTCTGCAGCCGCGGGAGGGTGGAGGGTGCATTTGCCCCGTGGTTGGACCCGCAGCCGGAGGGGTGGCACTGTCCCCTGGATGCAGGGGGTCCCTAAGGGAAGGGAGAACCAGCGAGGGACAACGGGGGACGGGGACCAGTGGTTTCCCGGGGGGACGAGGCAGGGATGACACCGGCTGGGCAGGGGATGGGGCTGGGGGTGACGGCGCAATCCGGGCTGGCAGCGTGGGGACCGCGGTGCCGCCCGTCCTGCGCCCGGCTCTATAGGTCCGAGACCTCCCCTGAGTAGGCGCTGGGGTCCTCGTCCGACCGCGTGGTCACCTTGAACTGCCGCCGCAGGAAGCCCCCGTAGCGCTTCTGATTGTCCCACTTGAGCTTGGGCCGGATCCGGCGCATGAAGCCCCCGTAGCGCTTGTGCAGCTCCGCCAGCCCCTGCCCCTCTGCCCCGGCACCCGTGGGCTCCTCGCCCCCGTCGCCCGCTGGCCCCGGGTAGTCCTCGGGGGCCGCCCGCTCCCCCGGCTTGCGGCCGAAGCCCCCGAACTTCTTGGTGAGGCCGCCCTTGCTGTGGGCGTTCTCGCGCAGCAGGGAGAGCAGCTTGCCCTTGGCCATCTTCTTCATGAAGCCCCCGTAGCGCTTGGTCAGTGCCGGCGGCAGCTCCCTGGGACCCGGCTCCCGCTGCGGCTCTGCCTCGTCCTCCTCTGCCTCGCCGGGGGACGGGTCCGTCCCTTCGGCCAGGGCCACCAGCGGGGCCAGGAGCGCCAGCGCCTTCCTGCAGGTCTCCCACTCGGGGCCGGGGGGCGAGGAGCCCTGGCATTCCCACAGGCACATCTGCAAGAGAGTGGCCCCGGGGCAGCCCCCCGGCATCATCCCGCTGCTCGGGGCGACCCCTCTGCCTTCCTCCCACCCCAAGCCCACGGGTCCGCTGCCAAGCTCAGCAAACAGCCAAAGCTCGCAGCTTCCCAGCACCCTGGGGTGCCCACAACCGCCACCCCAGCACCACCCGGCTCTGCCCACCACGCAGACGCTCCGCGCTCGGCGGGCGCGCGGGGCCAGCACTCACCAGGGGCCAGACGCCGCTCTCGGTGCCCTGGGTCTGGGCGGCGCACAGGGAGCACTGGGCCGCGCAGTCGGCGGACGCCATGGCGGCCAGGGAGAGGCAGAGCGCCAGCGCCAGCGCCTGCCGCGCCATCTCACCCCGCAGCCGCTGCCTGGGGAGGGCGAGACAACGCAGAGCCAGTCACCTTCCCCGCGCCGGCCCCGGGGAGCCCATCGCCGCCCCGCTGGCACCCTCGGCACGGGGTACTACCGCCTGTGTGGCTGCGCTGGGGGACGTGCACGGGGACCCACGCCCACGACTCACCTCCGGGAGCTGCTCCTCGGTCCCAGGGCAGGGAGAGAAGGGGACAGGAGTGACCGGCGGGGACACCGCGGGATGTGATCCCTTACCCTGCCTGCAGCCTGGTCCTTGGCGCTAGTCCTGAGCGACGGTCATCCCATCCCATCCCATCCCATCCCATCC
>WHYT01013163.1:3685-34899 GCA_009806455.1 Tetrax tetrax
AGCCTCACGGCTTTCTGCGGGGCTGTCTTTATTCGGACAGGCATTCTGCGAGAAGAAATCAATCAAAAACATAAGTAAAATAAACCAAAAAGTAAACCACAGGAAGCAGAAGACAGCTCACAGGAGAAGGGTACTCTTTGACAAGAGTATTTGGAAATCCCCTCAAAACTTTTAAGAGAAACAGCTTTTTATGGCGTGCATGCAACAGATGCTGAAGAGCGTTTTGCAGGGCTATGGCAATTATAATGAAAACCTACCCAAAATCTCAACTTCTGCTTACAGTTTATTCCCAAATCAATGTTTTAGCTGATATACTAAAGGCAGAAAGAGTGCGAGTCAATAAAATTGTTTAAAAAAAAAAAAGTTGTTCCAATTTACTTCAACTTGCCTAAGGAAAAGCTTAAAACGCAGACGGACACACAGCTGTAACACGAAGGGAGCTGCGCAGCTCTTGTATCCAAGCATTTGCCGGAGCCAGGGCACAATCCCCTCTAGAAATAATTCAAAAACTCATGCAAGTTCCCTAAAAAACAGTGGAAGCATCAGCCTGCTGAGACCCTTTACTTCGAAACAGGCTTAAACTGACTGTTACGCGTCCCTGGTCAGTAAATTCTCCTATTTAAAATCATTAACCCGCGAGAACAACAGCTGAAATTTAAAATAACGTGGCTACATTCTGACCATCTGCATTGAGCAAGCCAAGAAATACACGCAGTTCAAAACCCTACAAAATAATCATGGCAGCTATTGCCAGTCTCTGTATTTTCCGAACTGTATAGATTCCTGCTGTGCCACACCGGTGAGCTCTGTCAGGAGTATGTCGTCATTGTCTCCATAGTAACTATATTTCCAAAAAGAAAACAGCAAAGGGAAATAAAAAACAAGAGCGTAATGTGGAAAAACAGATAGATATTTATACTATGGATTTTTTGCCTTTTTTTTTTTGAATGCTGAACTGTATCCTTATCGCCCATAACACAGCTCCCCCACGACGGTGATACTAACATCACTGCGTCCTACCTGTCACGGTTTCTGTTTAGAAAGCTAATCCTATGAGGCATACCATTAAACAGGGAAAACTGCAGGGGTAGAATAGAGATGCACAATTTATATCCAGCTCAAATCATTCTGTCTGCTGAATGAGGCAATGTAGAGAGCTCAATATTATTATTTTCCCTACTTTTCTTTTAATTCTCTGCCTCACAATTTACACTACTACCCCACATAGGAGTCTGTTTAAATTCTCTGAGAGAGAACAGTATTTACAAATCTCAGGCAGCAGAAACGAGTGCTTTTGCAGCTTTGAGATTGGCTGCCAGTTCTGTTTCCATAGAAATGAACATTCATTTGCTGAAAAAATGGGGAGGTGCTTTTAAGAACCTTCTCCAGTTTGCAGGGATATATGTATTTCTGGTGGAGTTAAACTAGCAGCACATGTAAGATTTTGTTTAACAGGCAAAGACCCTGACATAATTCTCTTAATATGCAACATCATTATGAATGTAAACAAACCCCAAGGTTTTCATAGCAGCTAATTCATTCACATAATTTACATTAAAAAAATAGTGTCTGTCTATTTTTACTACCCACTGCTGAGGGCAAGGCAAGATTGGGGGGGGGGGACGGGATGGGACACAACAATAATAATTTAAAAAATGATCAAAGGTCAGTTGGAGAGGTGAGTTAGCAGTGTGATATTATTTAAGCTTTTAAGTGGCCCGTGTCAAGCAGAAGCACTCAGACTGCTGCCCAGTCCCTGTGTTAGACACGGTGCCCTCTCATCTGTAGGCTTTTGAAACCACTTGCTACGTTCTGCCCCGATTATTCCATCCATGCTTGTTTCAATATGCTTTTCACCTTACCTGCCCTCCAAGAGGATCTATCAGTCTCTACCAGTAACTAACTCATTGCCCTCCTCCTCCTCACAGTTTCATCAGGGATCGGATTCAACAAAGGAAGACGGTAACGTGAGATTAAAGGGACTGTTCACCCTAGGTCCGCTCTAACACAGTCACGGGGACTAAAAGATATTAAATCCACCAGTGTGCACAAGACTGCAAGTACAGTATCTTTTCCTCTCCTCCTTGTATTTCTCCCACATACCTAAGCACACCAGTACAATGTTTGTAAACGTGTGTTTAACCATGTTAGTACAAGCTTTTTTAAAAATAAAACTGTTTAGCAGTTTTTTGCCCACTCACCCCCACCTTGGGTAATATAACCCTATTCCCCTCTACCTTCCTAAACCCTACTGCAACATATCCAAAGCACTACAACAATCCCCAACACTGTAACAAATGTATTTAGACATTAAAATCTGGCCTTTATCCAGAGATGTTTGATAAAGCTCCTAAAAGAAAAGTTAGTAAGAAGGCTACAGGAATTCAACAGTAACTTTTAATCTACAAGTGCAAGCAAGCCGTAAATACAAATTGTCCTTCAGAGAATAGCCAAGGACAAAGCCAAGATAAAGCTCTAACAATGGAAGCATATCTTTTTAATAACATCAAAAAATCATCTAGATGGATGCAACAGATAAACTAGGTTCAGGCAAAAATACTGAAAACAACATATTAGAGGGATTCTCCCTCTGTGGTACAAAAACAGAATCATAGTAACTTTCACATAGAAATTGCCACCTACAAGACAAGAAAAAAGGTTTATACTGCTGCAAATCAGCATTAATATCTGCATTTAACAAATGAGATAAAAATGGCTTAAACAAAAATAAACTTAATCAACTCTATTAAAACAGAGACAAAAAGCTCAGAAGTGCTATGTAAACTAGTCCAGCAGTGTTGCAGTTATATTTTCATATATATTTAAATTACTTCAATGCATTTATATTCCCTCATGCAACTTCCTCTGATCTCCTGCGAACTACCAACAGAAAAAAAGACATGTAAAATGCATCTTTGAACCTCTCAAATCTATACAGCAGCATTAACTTTAAATGCAAAAAAAAAAAATTTTACCCTTTCACAATGAGTAAATTGTGAAACAGTCTAACAGCACATTTATGCAAAACATTTTTCCCCCAAATTAGTATGTTTTCTTTCTTTTTTTAACATGAATCCTTACAAATCTACCTTTGTATTCTTTAAGTGTTCAGTGTCTTATTTCAAAGCAGAATGCATCACAGAAAAGGTTGTAAAAACACATTCCTTTGAACCTACAAAGTCTCTTCTGTTCTCACACTAACAAAGGTGAGAACATTTAAAATCAAAAGGTATATTTGAGTACATTAACAAATCATATGCATTCCTCAAAAATATTTCTATTCTGGCATGGTTACACTTTTCAGATTTAGAAGAGCCTCCTTTTCAGTCAGCATAGTTGCTTTGAAAGGAAAATAAACATCAGAAAACCCTCCTCTATAAAACAAGATCTACTGATTCCTTCGAGAAGACAGACAATGAAGCTTTCAAAACCAACTATATTAAATCTACTGCCACAACATCTCCCATGTTGTGCTCTTATGTCACAGTTCTTTTTTCTTAAATTCTAATTTTAGAAAGAAAGAAGGACAGTTTTGCTGTTGTAGACTATAAAAATATCAAGAATGCAGTAGGAAGCAACAGGGATTCTCTGCACAACAGGTTTCCTTTTCATGAAATACACCAAAAATAAAGAGCTTAAACTCAGTAAAGTCTTAACTTCAACATTTAAGTGTCTTTGAATGCTGCAAATTTCTGTAATTTAAAACTCCATGTATAAAATAATTATTAATTATTTTAACTAAGAAATCAAACACATCCATCACTAAATTACCATTTTCTTTCAGAAACATACTGTAAGATAAAATAGAGGTTCATCTAATCTTTTTTCCCATGCATGAATACTTTGCAGCATTCTTGTATCCTCTACTGAGCACACGTGTAACTTGTTAAAGATTCACTGGTTGTTTCCATGCAGTTTCAACACCTTCTCCAATTTTATTCTGACTGCAGTACAGCAAATACTTTCAGTAATACCATGTAAGTTTCTTTCATTAAGTGTCTCATTTTCTTAGGATTTACATGTTTCTAGTCATCCATCTCACACTGATAATGCTAGTATTGAAACAGTTATCTTGTATCAATCTACAGTTGATTATAAATATATGATATTTCATACTCACCAGTGATGCTACTTAAAATCATATTGCCAGAGTTTCTTACTTCATCAAATTTTGCAAAGATTGTTTGCAACCTGTAAAAAACAACAACAATAAAATATTTTCACATCTCTGAAATCCTCCAGGGTACTGGCAAAAATAGAAATCAGTTTACTATATAAAGCAGTAATAGAATCACAGAATCATAGAATGGTTAGGGTTGGAAGGGACCTTTAAAGGCCATCTAGTCCAACCCCCCTGCAAGGAGCAGGGACATCTCCAACCAGATCAGGTTGCTCAGAGCCCCGTCCAGCCTGGCCTTGAACGTTTCCAGGGATGGGGCATCAACCACCTCTCTGGGCAACCTGTTCCAGTGTTCCACCACCCTCAACTGTAAAATTTTTTTTCTTTATGTCCAGTCTGAATCTACCTCCCTCTATTTTAGAGCCATTACTCCTTGCCCTATCACAGTAAGAACTGCTGAAGAGTTTCTCTCGGTCTTTCCTGCAGGCCCCCTTTAGGTACTGGAAGTCCGCTATAATGTCTCCCCAGAACCTAATACAGAATATGCAAAGGATTAAGAGTATCTAGAAATTCCTAAAGGATGCCTCTTAAGTTAGTTGAGCATCTTCAGACAAATGCACTGAAAAATAAGCCAACTTAGCAAAGAACAAAACTGAGCATCATAATTAGCATGATTAAAAATAACTAAAATTCTAAAGTTCAGGTTCAGTAATAGTATATATTGGGTTCAGATAACTAAAAAAAAATAGGGATTACTATTTTATTTGTTCTGAGACAATTACTAATTTTTCCTCAAAATTTTTCTTCCTCAATTTCCTCAGTTTTGTAATGAAAATACTTTTGTAGTAGTTAGCATTTCCACTGTGGAAAAAAAAATTATATATATATATATATTTTTTTTTTTTTTTCCTAAACTTAAGGTATACAATAAACACTTCAGTTATGTTAAACATGCACAGCACTGATTTAAACTCTCACAACAGAAAATAGACTACAAGTGCTTAGCTACATGTAAACTGAAACCCCCCCCCCCCAAACAACAAAAACCCAAACAAACATCACCCCAAAAAACTCTAGGTTTGCAATCTAGTCCCACAAGGTAGAAAAGGCTAGTCAAGCAAGCAAGCTAGCAAAACACTTAAACCACCATTTCTCATCACTTCCGCAGAAAACTTAATAAAAGCAGTTGAAGAAACAAGTGGGACCCACACACCAGCACTGGGTTTGTACTCACATAATACAATACACTGTTGAGCTGCAAACAGTTGAGAACATTTTCTTACATTTCTCCAATGACTTTCCTGCATTTTAGACTACTCAGAATACAGTAATATCTAACATGCATGTGAATTTTTAGCTACAAGACTAGCACGATTGAATCCTAACCTTAAATGCAGAGAGTTATGAACTACAAATCACGTGGTAGACTGCAATTCTCCCAACCGGTATAGTTCAGCTACACTACCAGTACTAGAGACTATATTACCCAATTCAAAATTTGCCCAAAGAGAAAGTACTGAAAGGGTCTGTTTACAACTCACAATCAAAACTATTTTACAACAAGCCAAGAAAAATGGGTAAGAACAGTGCCTGGGTATGAAAATTCTCATAATACATAAAGAAACAAAGTCAAGGACACACTAAGATTTAACTCCAGCATTTCCTTATGCACACACCACTTTTACTCAATGATCTGTGTAGAAAGGCTGTGCACAGCCTATGCTCTCTAACACACCACATGCCCCTTTCATTCACTAGTACCTCATTTATCTGAAGAATGCAATAAAATCATGAAATGCAACCAGACAACAGTATAAAAAGCCTGAGCCTTTCCCCACACTTTCCAATTTTTTAGGACTCTCACAATGCACTATTTTTACCTTCACAATACTTGCAAGCAATCTGCTCCAGAGCAAATTTGTCCTGTACTTAACATATCCACAAGAACTACCTGGATTTAGCTGAGAATTCCACAAAAAGGCCCACCCTACTGCAAGCGTCTAAAAAAACCAAAACCAAAAAACCCCTTAATCATGTAAGTCAATAACCCATAACACAAACCAGCAGTTATTCTAGACCATCTCAACTTCTCTCAGAACTCTATGTACCTCAGCAGTAATTTGCATCATCTTTCCCTTACGTACTTGTCAGTCTTCCCTCTGGCACCCATTATCCTCTCCCTCCTGCACCGCCATTGCATTTACAACCATCGCAGCCACAGCAAAATGTCTGAAATGGCAGCCACTCACAAAGACTACACTGCTTTAATATTAAACCGCAAGTATTTTAATGAAAAGGTCAATTTGTAAACCAAAAGCAATTTATACCAAAATGTTGGGTTTAGGTTTTGGTTTTTTTTTAAACTTAGACTTGAAAAAGTAAAACTACAGTTATGTACCAGCATTTACTAATGACACTTGGAATCCCATTAACATGCTATGTGCTTTCAAACATACAAAGTGAAAAGTTCACATAAGAATCAATTGACATAGCAACACATTATGCCATCTTACTTACATAAAAGAAAGTTAATGCATTTGCTTCGTATGCGCCATAGCAAGTATTTTTACTGTTTACCAGCGATTGCGAGTTCCACTCCACACTGCTGGATTCTGTACTAAACACTGCATTACCAGTCCATGTAGTTAATTAGGAGGACTTAACACTACATCTGAAAGGCTGAAATTGTTATCCTGAAAGAAACTGAACATGAAGGCTAGAGAGATTAATAGATTTCCTTTAAAATTTCACTTTGATTTTTAGATCCTGTTAGGCTGATGTTACGCATTTGGCACACATATTTTACAGAATTCAAAAGAAAAAATATTTCCTGTCTTTTGAACTTACTTCTCAAAAATGCTTTCCTGAGCGTTTTAAACAGAAGAGGAAAAATGAAATGCTTCTTTATAAATATATTATAATAATACACACATTGCCTCTCACTCTGGGCAAATTATATGATAACGTACTGACTATGAACATTAAAAAATGTGTTTGTCAGCACTGGATGTTATGTAATCAGTGGTGTAGGCTGGAGAACAACACAGCACTGCCACTCCTAAAACTTTAAAAGCATGTCTTTATGACCAGAGGCACACTCTACAGTATTTTGTCATAATTACCAAAAAAACCAAATTCAGTAAAACACAGCTGACAAAATGGTCAAGTGCTACTGTAGAACAAATCCTCTCTTTAGTACAGCTTACAGGAACTGTAACTACTACTTTGCCAAGACTCTCACAAGTTTCTTCCTCCCTCTCCTCCCACCCAGCTCTTCATGCTACTCTCTTCTCTTCTCATACTTCTTGGCACAGCCACAGGCAGCAAGGCAGTACGGGGTAAGGTCTCTAAAATTATTGCAACCACGATCAATTTAAGAATGTTTACAGGAGTTTAGTTCCTGGCAAAAGAGAGCCTGGCCAAGAGGAATCCAAAAAAGTTGACAGAGCTGGGTGAAGACTGATTTCACAGTCATCAGCAATGTGGAATGTTCTTTGAGAAGAGAAGCATTTTTGCTCCTTCATCTCACATCTGCAAGCCCAAGTCTGGATATGACATACATAATCAATCAGTGAAGTCATCAGTCAATAGAGATATTATGTCATCAGTGAATAGAAATATTATCTTCTTTCTCCAAAAAGGCACAGATAGGTCTTCTGCAACTTCACATATGGGAGGAAAAATCCCCATTGACAAAAAACACATGTTCAGGACAGCAGACCACTTCTGCATGGGCTGGATGTCTCAATGAGCAATGGATGTAGGAGGTTGTAGCACTTTAAATGGGGGCTCCTGGCAACCTGCTAAACCCTCTCCTATGGCAGGTGACAGGTCTCTATCAAAGAACTGAAATATTATGGCAGTTACGTTCAATGAGAGGAATACGTACCCTTCTAAGACACAGATGCACATAGAAATGCAGATGCTAGCAAAGAAAATCCACTACACTTCTAGACTGAAAAGGTGTTCTTTATGACCATTCTTGACGGACTTCAACTGTTTGCATGACAGGCAGAGGAGGATACCTAAAAGTCTGGACCTTGTGATGAAGAAGCAAAAAAGCACCACTCCCCTGTCAACAGCAGGAGGATAAAGAACAAAGAGGGGTCAGTAGTCTGTTCTTCATGTCCAAAGTGAGTCTAAAGCAGGAAACAGTCCATATGAAATCTTGCACTTATTTCCCCTTACTTCCCCCTTGCAAAAGTTTTTAAAAAAAAAAAAAAAAAAGGATCTTGCACAGACATGTGTCCACATCTGGACACACAGATGGACCTCATCTACAACATGAACTAGACAGATAAGTAGAATGTGCATACCACATAAAATGCGGAATTCAGAAATGCACACTGCAAAATGCTTTAACATTTCAGGATATGAAGTTGTGGCCCTAGATATAAGAACTAAACAAATAACTGGTTTTATACATTTATGTTTCTCAAGTAACAGTGGAAAAGTTATCAGATGACTTCCTAAAAGATGTTAAAAAGCTTTTAACGCTCAGACTAAGCAACTGCTATCCAAAGCCACGTATATTATTTCCATTCAGGGAAGATCAATCACACAGATTCCATACTGTTGTAGTTTAGCCCCACTCAGGACCAAGCTACGCAGCCGCTTGCTCACTTCCCCCACCCTTCAAGGGAATAGGGAGAGATAATATAAGGAAAAAGGCTCGAGGTTTGAGATAAGGGAGAGATCCTTAATGTTACCATTACGGGCAAAACAGACTCGACTTGGGGAAAACTATTTGTTTATTATTAAAATCAAAACAGGATAATGAAAGAGAGAGCACCCCTCCCTCTTAAAGGGCTTAACTTCATGTTGAATTATCTCTACCTTCTTCCCCCCTTGAGCAGCACGGGGGAAACAGGGAATAGCAGTTATGGTCAGTTCATCACCTGTCACTTTACACTGCTCCTTCCTCCTTGGGAAAGAACTCCTCACATGCCTCCCGTGCTCCATCGTGGGGTCCCTCCCAGGGGCTACAGTCCTTCGTGAACTGCTCTCCAGTGTGGGTTGTTTTTTCCATGGGGTGCAGTCCCTCCAGAACGGCCCCAGCACAGGCTCTCCACGGGTCACAACCTCCTTCAGGCATCTGCCTGCTCTGATGTCCTCCACGGGCTGCAGGTGGATCTCTGCTCCTCCGTGGGCCTCCATGGGCTGCAGGGGGACAACCTGCTCCAGCATGGGCTGCACCACGGGCTGCAGGGGAATCCTGGCCAGGAGCCATGTTACTCCTCCCCCTCCTTCTTCACTGACCTTGGTGTCTGCAGCCGTTCCTCTCACAAGAAATTCTTCACAATTGGCAGGCAGACGCCTCTGAGGATCTCTTCACATCTCATCCCCTCTCCACTTCTTGCAGCCGGGCTGGGCCGAGTCAGGACCAGTCAGCCGCCCAGCTGGAGGCCAGAGGGTGAGGGCAGCAAGGCACTCCAGGCTCGTACCTCTCCCTCTCTGACTCCGCTTCAACTTCTTCATATCATCGTCTTTTTTTTTTTTTTTTTTTTTTTTTTTTTTTTTTTTTTTTTTTTTTTTTTTTTTTTACACTAGCCTTGACAGGTTCAAAACTGTTGAGATTCAGTGGCAACAACTCGTTTAACATGCACCAAGTAGAGCCTTGCTTCTTTATGTAAATGCAAATGGTACAACTATGCTTGCTTTCAGATCACGGGGAATTTTGTATTCAACTGATTCAGACAGTAGAAATAACAGTTTGGCACCTACTGCAACTAAGTTAGAAGCTGTTGATTGCCCTGAGGATACAAAGCTCCTATGGTGTTTAATCCTATTTGGATCTCAAGATTTACTCACTTTATACCACATGAAATGTGAACAGGATGAGTGCTGAACCTAAACTTCTGGTGAGACACAACATTCATAGTACAAAGGCTGTTGTTATCTGCACTCTTTTGCTCTTATTCTCTGTTGCAAAAGATGTCCAAGACTATCTTAATTCAAGAAGGATATTCTCTGGTATGTTACAATTATCTGCTATGAAACTCAATTTTTGGAATTGTAGTAATAATACGGCTTAAACTTCTGTGGTAACCATATCATCTCTTAATAGTGTAAAGTTGTGACAACCATTAAATAGAAGAGAACAACTTCCCACTCCCATAGGCAGGTTAAGCTTTTGTACAAACAGGCTGAACTCTACTTGGAATGTGAAACAATAAATTCAACACCATTCTTCTATGATATTTTGATACCCTACAAATCATCATGAAAAACTAGGATGAATAATTTTTAGAAGAGTCTGATAAGGCACAATATCCATTCCATATTCTCTCTGACACCATGTAGTAGATATAGTCAGCTTTATCAAAATGAAGAAGTGAGATGAAGACTCAGAGTGAAGTGGTATGTTCATTGAGAAGGGGTTAACACATTTTTAAAAGTGTAAATTGTTTTAATAAGGAATTTGAAATACTTTATTTTATAAACAGTCTTTCTCACTAAGCACCATTTCAAGCTGTCTTGCTTTCTTAACTAAACAAATACTTACCAAGGAAGCAACAAAACAATGACTACTTCTATTTCATATAAACTAATCTACACACAATACGGACCATTGAAATTGCTTTTCAGAAAGAGGAAGGACCAATGAAGTATGCATTTTCAAAACTTCCTTGCACCTTTTGCAGGAAACATCCAGCGTCCCACGATGGCCATCCTTTTGAACACTCCTTTTGAACACTCCTTTCTATTTGAACCCTAGAATTGCAACTTCAGAATTGGGAAGCAGTTATTCTGAAAAGCACCTCTCTCTCACCTGACTGTATCCCATAAGCAAATATGTAGGGTGGAAAGGATTGGTCTGATGTTATTGATGGGGTTAACTGGTGAATGTAAGGCTGCTTTTCATCATCCACCTATATGCCTCTTTCCAAGCAGAAAAGACTACAGCAAAAGAAAGTCAGGAACACTAGTAACATCACAAAGGAAGTAAAACTAACTAGAAGATAAAGTAAAAATTGTAATAATTTTAAAACAAAGTTTTTTGTGAGTTTAAAGTTCTGAGAAAGAACAGTAACACAGAATGGCTCAGGATTAGAAAATCAAAATGGCTAACTCACCTTCCAGGAGGAATTCCTCTTTTTGTAAGATCTATTCGTACTTTTTCTCCCACATGTCTATAAACCTCTACAATGGCTAGTATGGCAGCATCCCTCACCTGTGAATGCAGAGTTTAAATTGATAATTTCAGGGTTACAGATATGAAAACACCATTTGCTGACAACCCACTGAACTTCCAGTTTCTATCAACCTGCATGCCAACTCATTCCACAAAACAGCTCAAACAGTGAGTATGGAAGGGAAAGGAAATACAACTCCTATTTGAAGATAGTACTTGTTTCAAGTTAGAGCATCTCCAGATGGTAAATGAAAAATCCTAGAAATAACAGCTCTAAAGGGAATTTCTGGGCTTGACATAAGATTAATATTTGTGCGGAAAATGTGCTTTATTTAGACTCTACCACAGTAGACAATACTTCCAAAAGTTAGTCCCTGCATTCAGTCTTGATACTTCATCTTGCTTTCATCTGTTCTGCAAAACTAGGGATCTGACTGTCCACAAGAGTGGGCAAAAGTGATCAGCATTTTCTTTACTTCCTTCAACAGGAATTACATGGCATCACATAAGCACAAGAAAGGGATTAAGACGATAAGGGAAGGGGAAAGAACAATTAAAGCAAGGAGATGGACTGCCTCTTTAAAAAGCTTAAGCCATAGTCATCACAATAAAAACTGCCAAAAATGCATGTTAGTAAATACCATTACTCTCTATAAGAATTACTGGAATTATTTTAGTATTGTTCTTTGTAACAGTTTGAACTAAATGCACAATTGCTCTATCAAGATACGAGCTACATCTTTATTAATCATCCACAAATACAAAAATTCTTAACAGATTTTCTCTAGAACAGAACAATGCTATGCTATACAAGAGACAAGGACTTTGCCGCACCCAGAAAATAGCATAAAGACCTATCCTGCTTATTTGCTCATCTCCTAACAATGCTACCTTCTTCTTTACTGTATTCTTAGTCTTTTCTCTCAGACATAACTTCAGATAAAACAAGAGAGATCTTAGCAATTTCCATATGGAAGTTTTCTGAGGTTCAGATTCACCATTATGAACTACATCTTGATTTTCACTGCAGAAGTTTTTACTTAATCAACTGATTGTAACTGCGGTCCTTCCATGAGCTCAAATGCCATTTGTGCTGCATTTAGGAAATTATTACCTGTCTGGCACATTATGTTGTTATCTTTCGTAAATTTGTCAGACTATTACACATCTCATGTAGGGGCTCCTTCTGGAGGCAACACTTCCTGTCAATATGGTTTTGGGTTTTGGGTTTTTTTTTTTTTCTTTTATTTCAACATGCTTTATAAGAAACAACCGTGCTCAGTAATGACTAGTTTCAACCTCTGAAGACAAAACTAAAGGGGCTAGTATATCACAACACTGCTGCCTTTGCAACTCTACTTTCATCTGCCAATGGATGGGCTGATTCAGAAGAAAATGGGTTTGTTGTTTCCCATGGTAGAAAATAATGATCTGTTGTATGCAAGCAAACCTCTTAGCTTTTCTTAAATGCCTACATTTATTTTGCTTTCAGTCCTCTGTCAAAGAATAGTTCTTGAAGCACTATTAAGTAATGAAATCCTTACCTGACTATTTGAGTCACCAAACGCTGTACACAGATGTGGTACCAACTTGCTGAGGATTAATGGTTGTGCACCATAACTAAAAAACAGGTAAGTTACATGTATTTTTTTACATATAACCAGAAAAAAAAAAAAATCATGCATAGGTGAACTTTTAGTTTAGCATTGATAAAATATAAAGTTACATCAATCAAGCTCCATCTCTCTACTAGACCTTTGTCTACTTTTAAATAAGACAAAAATATTATACATTTAGTTTTTCTTTCAGAAAGTTCACAAGTTAAGTTGTTTGATTTTTCCTATGTATTAATTTAATGGAATCAGATTTCCTAAAGTATTAGTTTCAGAGAAAAATGACATTTCGAAGAATATAACCCTTACATCACCAAAGAAACAGAAAGCTTACATGTTTAAGGTAGCAATAAGACACAAACACACTCCTTCTCGGGATCGGTAATTCTTGTGTTTAAAACCAGCAGCAAGGCGCTCCCAAATGTACTATAAAAACAGAAATAATTGTCTTTGATTACCAGGAGCACGATACAATGTAATTCCATCCATATTGTATAATTACATTCATAACAGTTGCAAAAGAATAACAGAAGACAGGTCCACTGGAAAAGTAAAAGCACTTCTCAGATAAAATTAAGTTTTAAAATGCACAGTATGGAACACAGCACTTATTCCTATGCCAAAAACAATTTCTAAAAAGCGTCCTTCAGAAATCTAGCTGAGTATTTTTATTGTTTGAGAAACAGCTCTTAAAAACATACAGAATTGTTACAGTTAGCACACACAAAACAAACACTAACATTGCAAACTACTGACTCAAGCAGAAGTTGCTATATTCTTTTTGCTTCATATTCTGCTTCCCTGCCAAAATTTCCTCTCATCCATTTTAGCTCGTCCTTATCCATACTCCCACTGTCCACTTCTCCCCTACTTTCGCTTTAAATTTATTTCTTAATTTTTCTGTTATTTGTTGCTCATTCATTCTGATTCCTTTGCTTCCATTTTCATTCTGCTTTCGTTTCTCCTTTTGTGCTGGTGCCGCTTCCTGTGGTGCGACTCTCTGGCTCACTAACCCCTCATTTACCTTCTTGCGCACTCGTTTTTCACTGCCTGCCTTTAGCCTTTCTCTCCTCAGTTCCCCTTTTTACCTTTCCATCTCCTTGCCGTTCTCTAGCTGTATGTTACGGTGTAAGAAGTGTAAACGTGACGCTTACGAGCCTTGGGATTCTCAGGGGTGTTTCGGAGCAGATGCGCGGACTCCAACTGCAACTCCTCCAGCTGCAACGCTGCCATTACAGCTCAGCAGCCAGCAAGCATCCGCGGGGAGCGTTGCCTAGCGATGGCTGCACACTGCCAATAGCACATTTTGCAGCCTGGGCACCACCCTCATGCCTCCCCCCCTCGAGTGGGGAAATCACATGGTGTAACGATTTCATACAAATCTGCTAAAATGTATTCCATGCCAATTATGGCAATCGTATTCGGCTTTCTGAAACAAACAAACAAAAAAAACCCACAACAAACCCAAACAGCTACCGATCAACAGTGTAAAAGCAGGGAACACTGCATCCTCTTTATTAATGATGTAGCACACTTCATAGCAGATGTAAAATTTTCCAATCAGAGCCTTGCTTGATCATTTTGTCCCATCTGTGGTTTCTTGTTTGTTTGTTTTACACTTCATTACATTTAGAGAAAACAAACCTTAGTCAAGCAGGATACTTGCCAAAACTGCCCAGCTTAACAACAAAGAATAGGATTTTACGTAAGAAAAGATCCTTCCAAATAACCCACTCCTGGACAAACGTGGAAAGAAGAATCTCTTGCTAGGTGTACAAAAATACAGGTAGAAAGGGAACTGTAGAGTACTGATACAAACAAAACAGACTGAAAAGAAATTTAATCTTTCACTAAATTAACCCTACTTTAAGAATTTAATTCTTCTAAACAGAGAAATTCAAATGGCTGCTTAGAAATTTCAAGTCTCACTTGCTAGCAACAGTTGATGTGAACCTTCCTTTGACTCATTCATGCATCTATACCGCCTATATTATTATTTTTATGCTTTCCTGCTCATAACCAGCTACATCTAGTTCTCACTCAAAAAAAACCCAACCCAAACAAACAAAAAACCCAAACACATTTAAAACAAGAAAAGGGATTTGACAACAGGACAAATTGTATATTATTCAACAACACACTAGAACAGATGAGTTGATTGGAAAGAAACTTACAGGACTTATCCCCCCCAAAATATTCCACTCAGCTCTTCTAAAGGGATGTTTCTGTGCAGCAAAGGAGCATAAAACTCTGTATTTCAGTGTTGGAGGCACAGGACAGATTTCTCTGTTTTGGCCCCTGCTGTGAGGATGATTTATGCTTTTCATCCAAATTTTTAATGATATAACTTCCACCCTATGGAAGTTACCAGGAAAGCCACACCTTCTCTTACTTACGCACGCTGTTCCTTGGACCCCATGAACCTTGTATTCCTTCTGACACTGCAAGTCAGCTTCCAAGGGTATGGAACCTTCCTTCCATCACCTCAATGTATAACCTAACAACACTTCAGAAATTGAAAGATGGACCCATAATCTAAAACTCTTTCATGATGAGGACCCAGCATGAAGCAACTATCATCACATTCTGCATGAGCAATTGTTCAAGTGAATACGTCAACAAGATACTCTGCTGTACACTTATTCAAATATTATTACTGTATTATTATATTTCAGGTCTGCATGCCAGATATTTCAGAGCATCTCGGGCACAGAAACATGTCACTCATGAACTACTTGCACTTAGGCATGAAAAAGTGCTGCAATGTCTCCTGTCAATGAATACAATCAAAACTAGATCTCATGAAAAGGTAAAGGCATGTCTTTGTGGATGACACTACTAGAATTTCATGCATAAATCTGACTCAGGTCTGTGATCAAATCATGTGAGAAAACACCTCACGCTTGAAGGGAGAGAAATGTTTCTGTAGTTGCCTAATATGCTACCTGTTTTTCCTATCAGGCAAACAAAGCAATCTAAAACAATTTTCTTACTGCAGATGAAGTCTGTAAAATCATATTCCCTACACACAAACATTCAAACCTGTATCTATGAATAAGCAAGGCCAGGAATTAGCATGTGAAAGAATCTAATCTTTGTCCACAAAAAAAATAAGATGTTCCCTATTAACTTCTGCACTTAAAACTCAGAAACAGATTTTATTTGCAAATTAAAAACTCAAATAACAGTTCCTACTGACAACCAGGGTCTCTAGTTCCACATAACATCATTGCTCAAACAATATAATCATGTGAAATAATCCTACATTTTTTCAGACTCATACAGTAGAAATGCAAGATTTACCACTTGGAAACCACATAGGGCTAAGAACTGTAAAAAGGTTTGCTTAACTCAAACTTCAACCTACGATGATGAGGCAGAGGAAAACTTATCCCCATCTCAGTTTGTCAAAGGTTCACACAGCATGTTTGTCATACATCTAGAAAGCCAGATTTTCTAAGTTAGAATGCATCGTCTCAACTGCAGGACTACTCCTACTGTTGAAGTATAAAGCTAATTTTAAAATAAATTCAGAGCTAAACAAAGTTATTTATTCTCACTATTCAAACTCAAACCCAGGAAGCTGCTTCAAACATGCTTTAATTAACAAAGTCCTGCCACATAACATGAAAACATTTACTCAAAATTTAGCTACGATATGCAAAAACTGCAGAATCACACTGTGACAGATTTTTATCTTTAGCTGAACTGAATGCATCAGTGTCAATCCATTAAGAATATCTTTAAGATTTACACTATTAATGGTCGCCATAACATTGTGACATATTCAAAGTCAAATTCATGCATAAGTCATAAGCTCACTGGAGGCCTACATCTGAATCTACATTAAGTAATCATACCATGGGCGGTGCTGCTTCCTGCATCAATTTCAATATAAGATTCTGTGCTTGCTCTCGAACTTGGTCTTTGGCATCTCCCATACGATCTATCAAAGGCAGGAGAACTACAAGAGAGGAAAATAAAAAAGAAAAATTATTAAACATCCAATGAAGATTTTCTAATACTTAAGGATATTTCCTGAAACAGAATTAAGATACATCTCATTCAAAAATAAAAGCTGATTTTAAGTTGGTCAAAATATTCTAAAGTCTCAAATATATTTCTGTTACAAGAATAACAACAAATGCATTGGACTGAAATTGAAGAAAATAGTATACTCCAATAGGCTAAAAAGAAAGCAAGCTTCCTGTCTTAAAAAACTGTATGAATAAATTCAATTTAATCTTCAAAAAGTATGCCAGTAGCTTCTGAATGCCTGGCTTTTCTGAAAAATAATACTAGGTGTAGTGAGTGGGAAAGAACTGGGATAGGAAAAAAGGGCTATTTTAAAATCAGTGGGATTTTGCTATTGAACTACAAAAAATTTTAAAAGTTTTAAATCCTCCTATTCAAACAGCATATCTTCTGGAAACTCAGCTTTACCTCAGTAAAAGTATTCGTAAAAGTTACAATTTTAAAACAAGTGTCCTCAAATAATATTTAACTAAAAGCGCATGACAGCTGATGACTTCACATCCTACAAACCAGAACTCACTCAGAATGAAAGGTCTCACCAATTATTTTCATTTGCTTATCCAGAGAGAAGTTTCTAATTACAACTGATGAACTAATTAATGTTACGATATTTAGGAAATCTGAATGAACGCTTAGATCAGCACTGTGCAGGACATCCTGCTATACTGGTTCCCAGTCTGGCATCTGCGGCCGACACATACGCTTTGTTAGACTCTTCCCTCAGTACTTCTGGTACCAGTTCTTCAAAATGAGGGGTGATGACATTGAGTGTGCTGCCTTCCCTCAGGAATTATGACTGACATGGAGTTGGCAGAGATGTCATCTCCCGCGGGACGGTGCTTTTGAAGTTGGTATGAGCGTGCGAAACACCATGTAGAAAAAGCAGTGTCGCATACCGACAGTAACATTTACCTGTCAGCAGCTCAACCTTCTGCATTAGCTTTTGTTTCTCATCTGAGCCACAGTTTTCAAAGAGCTGCAGGTGTCAGCCACGTAATCTAGGTAGAACTTAACTCAACACACACCACAATACTCACCCAGCCCATCCTTCTGCTCCTGCGCTCTAGTTCAACTGGGGATAAGTTTGCCATTACCATGCCACTTATTCCAAACTTCTAAAACTAGCATAATGTTTACCTTGAGTCTTTTGGAGACTTGTCCATATTCCAACAACAAAAAAAAAAGATACAGTAACAGCTAAAATCACCTTTTGCTGCATTTGGTGTAACATCTTGAACATCTGAGAGTATTTTACAGTTGCTGCCTGATATGCTATAAAACTAACTTTCCTATTCTACACAGAGAAGAAATAGCTGTATCACCCTATTTTTTTGAAAGGGAGATCTGAAATAATTTTAAAAGTACTTAAGGATTTTATAGTAACAACTAAACAATAGCATTGTCAGCAAAAGAAAAGGAACCGAACAGTAACTCGCGGAGGTCTCCTCAGTCTTCTGTTCCTACATTAAAAACAGCAGCCGTTTCTGAACTATGATTATTACTGGACAAATACACTGAAGAAGTTTGAATTTCCCCTCCTGCTGTATCTGAACATTTTCTATTTGTCCTAATCTAAATATTTAATTCTACTGGCTCTGGATATTCCACTGACATCTTTAGCTACCATTATTAAGTTTTTGCATTTTTCATCTATCTTCTCTTCTCCTCTGAATAAATGATTACAGCTACTTTAATTTTACAGTCTGAAGAGTTTGGAGTTTTTTTTGGTTCAGGCTGGGCTTTTTGTTGTTGTTTTGCTGGTGAGGGATTCTGGTTTTGTGTTTTGGTTTAGTATTTTGAGGGGTGTTTTTGTTTTGTTTGGTGATTTGTTTGGTTGGTTTTTTCCTCCCATATTGTAAACACTGAAGAAACATCTAGAACTCAAGAAGTTATTTTTGGGAGTACACAGCTGACCTTCCGGTAAACTTCCAATCATTCATAAACTTACTGATTACATTTTTCTTGACAACGGTACTGTTCATTACTATTTTCAGCACTTCTAAACTGACCTTTTACCCCTCCTATATGTCCCTGGTGAGGTCTGCTACGTTAACCTGACTGTTGCGCAGCTGAAGGCGACTCTGGCTTTACAGGGAGAGAAACAAAGCAAGCCACGGAGCTGTTCCAGCCGAGGGAAACACAGCGAGTGCCAGTCCTGTGGGAACACGGCTCCTTTGTGACTAATTAGCACGCCGAGGCGGTTGACGGAGCTGCAAAATCCAGGGCTCCGCTGAAATCACTGAGGCAAGCACAGAGGACAGCTACTAGAAGCCGCTGAACAGAGGTGAGGTCATGGAGTTAAACTAAGCTGTGACACAGCCTGCAGATTTCAGCACGCGTAGCTACCGAACACGCCAGCCTTTGTCACTCACAGAGCTCTGACAGAGCTCCCAAACTGCTGTGGCAGTTGTTAAGGGGCCCAAATGTCTACGGGCCTGACTTTTCCCCCCACCTAAATCTCAAGTTTCTGCAAGATCCCATATATAGCATGATATATTCTGTTTGCATAAGACAAATGAAATTAGGCTGTTGAATGCTGGCAACCGCCAGCTGGTTTTCAGTTTGGTAGTTCATCTTTTCTGTCAGAATAAGCTCCAATAGGAAATTACTTGAAGTTAGCTGCTTATTGATGAAGTTTCAGAATGCTCAGCCAGAAGGGGATTGCCACCAAACATATTTCAACTACAGTTCCTAATGCCTTCATCACTCTTTCTCGAAATGCTAGACATGCCTAGGGAGAACTATTTATTTTTTTGGGTTTTGTGCATTAGTGAAAAATTGCTGAATTGTGTTAGCTGTCTTTCCTAAAAGTTAGTAGGAAACACATTTCCCTGCCTAAAAGTTCTGACATTTTAAAGGCACTTGGGTCCATCCCAGTTCCCTCTTTTGCTGATCCCCCTCTCTATTCCCTACTTTAGGCTTTGTTGCCTAGCTTGCAGTGAGTATCTCCTGGCCTCCTCTCCTTGCTCCTCTCTAGTCCTGCCTAGCTAAGATCACAGAGCATGAGAAACTTTGAGTTCTCATAAGAAACCTCACCTACACCCAACACAGCAATTACAGAGGAGTATCAGAGACAACAGTACAAACACAGGCTTTGCTTTACATCAGGATAAGCTAGTGCTGTCGCTAGAAAGCTTTGCCTGCTCACTACCCCAGCCACTGTTGCCCCCTCCAAGACCATCCCATCCCTAGTACCAGATTTTGTCCATGGTTCACACTGTAAACAGACATTTTCAAACATTCAAGATGATACAGACATGTCAATTAAAAGCAGGAGCTAAAAGATGTGTTGGAACTGAGTCATCTGGAACAGCCTAAGGAGATTTTGGGACCTTAAGAAGTATCTGCTGGGTATTTGTGCACTAAGATTTTACAAAAAGATTTTTACCTTGGCCGGCTTTAGGGAGATTTCTATCCTTACCAGGAACAGCTGAAGTCATACTTTCAATACAAGGGCACCCTTTACCAAAAATCACGTCTCTGCTCTAGAAGATTAGAACACTACTACATCCCAAAGAATATATTACCAGAAAATACATCACTAAGAACAATATGCCTTTTTTTTTCCCTCCTCAACTTCATTCCAAATACAACTGAACAATCATTTTGGCTGATACTTTTCCTTTAAGTTTTATATACTTTCTCATCACCATTATCAAATTAGCATCTTTCTTTATACTGCAGAGCAAATATACACATTTGGTCATTTCTGGCATCAGTCTGCAAACTAAGCAATCTCAAATAGATGTTGCAGTTAAAAGAAAGTGAGGAAGGAGAAGCAGGACCAGGCAAGAAGGCAGTATCCAAAGCGGTAGTCTCCAAACAAGTTACTCCATGAAGTATAATTTGCCACATTCGGTATGGACTCACACATTCCTACTGTTTTATATTAACCTTATTCAGCTTACTTCTTGTGTTGCCTAGTTTAATTATTTCAAAGGGATTTTGGAAAACCTAATAACATATGATAACTTTCTCCCTCTTATTTATTTCTGCTGCTATGGAGAAAAAAATGACACTACATTTAGGATACACTGATTCCCTTTGCAGTTGCTGGTTATTTTTTGCAAGCCAAGCAGCACTATATCCCATTCACAATTTGCCTTTTCACCATATTTTAGCATGTTGTCAAAGTTTCCTATCAGTACCAGCCACTCATGAGTTTTTTCTGCTAAGATTTCTACATTGTTATACCACAATTTTGCAGGTTTTGATTACTGAAGGAAACTTAAAAAGTGTTAGGAAAAATATTCTATAGCACACATTAATTCTACCAGATCTACCTTAAACTGACCTCCTATTATGCCTTTTTCCTTTCTAATTGCATAATAATTACCTTTCTATTGTATCCCTAACAGAGCTTATTATCCTATCAGTCTCTTTCCCATTGTTTGTTCTCCTTCTCTTGGCTCAGTAAACCTAAATACATTTTCATTTATATAAATTCTAGTTAGACAGCAGATGCAAGAGTTAAGGCTAAAACCAGCCTGGAGAGTCAGACTACAGCCTTTAAAGATCAAATATTTATTTCCTCTACTGGAACTGAAGATGATAAACAAGTAAATCACAGAAGTCAGCGCCTAGAATGGCGCCCAATGTATTTTTAAAATCCTGAGCAGCTTAGCTGTATGACTCCCTGAAGCAAAGAATGCCACAGGTAGCACAAACAATTTCCTTGTGTTAAAGTTTAACAAGCGTTCCTTCTGTTATGACACAAACATGGAGCTTTTCAGTTTGTATTATCACTCACAGCTCCCTCTCTATTCCTTCTCGCTTGACCACTTCTGTCTGTGCTTTTTAAGTGCCTGTTTTATGAAGACCCTCTCATGCCTACCAATTTCTATGAACCAGCTTTAGATAGTGCATGTCTGCTCTACTGCAAAGGCTTACAAAAAAAGCATTACGCAAATAAGAATCTTTACCAAGGAAACATCATCACTGTTTATAAAAATTCTGCTACTATAAAGTCTAACTTCTTGTCTTAGAAATGAAAAGACAAGGCTTTGAGGACAGGAACAGACCAAACCTAGGCAGCAATATCTCCCTAGTTTTCTCAGGAACCTTGCCAGCTCAGGCAGCAGTGTTAAACAGCTGCCATTAGAAGGGAGGGAGAAAAATAGCAACCTCTGCAATTAGAGCAGCCTCTGTTCTTCTGGGGAAGATCCACGGGAGAGAAGGGAGTCTCAACAGGGGCAGGAGCAGTAGGGCCAGTCTGACAGACCCATATGGCCAGGGGCTACTTCTAAGCAAAGAATCGTGAGAAGGCTCTCAGAGAGGGCCTTGCTGCTCCCCTCCTCAAGATAAAGTCCCGTCCACAGTAAATTTAATCAAAAGCCCTCTCAGACATTAATGTGCTTCTTCGGGTCTCTCCAGGAGCCAACTAAGAAAAGCATTAATGGGATAAATGAGATATACTCTTCAGCACCAGTAGTGGAGGGGAAAAAACACACACTTTTTTTTTAATATGATACAACCATGAATCTGTCAGGGTCTCAGTCTCAGGAACATGTCAAGAGAGCCTTCAAATCCAAAGAGTTTCAAGAGGTATATTCAACCAGCAAGAAAACCAGAAGGTAGAGAACAAGAGTTCATTACATCTTATGAATTTTTTTTAGCTCTAAGCTAGGTTTTTACAGAATTAGGATTAATTAGAACTAAACAGAAACCAAGGAAGGCTAGGATTTCTCTACTGTTATTTCACTGCACTGCATTTCTAGATGTCATGCATTGAAGTGTCCACAGACAGCAAGCAGATGGTACTCTAAATCACAGCCTATCACTCAAGCATGGATCATTTGAGGTAAAATTCATTCCCACTACTAATAAATTCCAGTGCTAGCCAGTCAGGACACAAAGAGCTTTAAAAGCCTGCACAGATTTTTATTTATTTTTTTTTTTTACTAAAGTTTTAGGGAATCTGTCGCAAAGATGAAGAAAATCACAGCTTAAATCAGATATGGCAACAGAGGGAACCAAAGAAAATCTAAGAATTTTCTGAGACGTTGCAGGAAGGTCACCTTTTTGTTAAATTTGAAAAATATAAAAGCAATTCAAAACATATACTTTGCAACATCTTGTAAGGTTGTAGGTAAAGTGAATGACTATTCACTCTATCATAGGCTATTCACTCATATCATAGAGTAATAGGCAGTCTAATATATGCAGAAAAATGTCATGATATAATGCCACATTAAAACTTAAACACATTCCATATACCTTTATTATACCTTTTCTTTTTCCATTCCTTTGACAATAACAAGAGGGCAAAATAATATTCATTCCTTTTAGAAAACGAAACGACGAGTAGAGACTTTTCCCAGAAACTATCATCCAGTCACATCTGTCCATAATTCTAACATTCTATTTTTGATATATAATGCTTTAATAATTAATGTCATCACTTGGGAAAAGAGATTGTGACAGGGTAATTATGTACTCTTACATAATCTCTTTTAATTGCAGAACAGGCTTTAGTTTTAAATACTAAAAGATGTAACACTCAAACACTTCTTAATCTGCTTTATGTTTTCCAGAATACAGCCACATAATCTTATGAACTAACACATATCCTGGTATTTATTGCTTGCAAAGTATTTTCAAGCCTATTCACCGCAAGTACTAAAAAAGAGATTCTCAATTTGTGTGTCCAAGTTCCCAGAACACTCATGGCAGCTGTAGGGAGCGTGCGATGTGGTTAATCATAAAAGGCTAACACCTTGGAAGAAAGTTCCTGCAACATTAGATTGTTGCCTAGGAAACTGAATTAAGTCTCTTATCAGGCATTATGCTTCAATACAAAGATCACTAACATGCTCTTCAGAATGCTGGAAAGCATCTGCCCTACAACTGTTGTATTGATTTTTCCCAAATCTAATTTATAGCATGTATGTAGGTTGTAACGATGGAAATAATAAAGCATTAGTGGTTTTCACTTCGTAGCAAAAAGCCTGCCATGCTTATGAAGATGACTATTCAGTCACATTAGTTGTTCTTCTCTGCACTTAAAGAAATCTACCCCCATAACAGGAAATTAAACAGACTAAACTATGATTCTACGAGTGTCGATCTGCTCGATGGTAGGAAGGCTCTGTAGAAGGGTCTGGACAGGCTGGACCAATTGGCTGAGGTGAATTGTATGAGGTTCAACAAGGCCAAGTGCTGGGTCCTGCACTTCAGTCACAAAAACCCCATGCAATGCTACGGGCTTGGGGAAGAGTGGCTGGAAAGCTGCCCAGCGGAAAAGGACCTGGGGGTGTTGGCTGACAACTGCCTGAACATGAGCCAGCAGTGTGCCCAGGTGGCCAACAGCATCCTGGCTTGCATCAGTGCGGCCAGCGGGAGCAGGGAAGTGATTGTGCCCTGTACTTAGCACTGGTGAGGCCACACCTCAAATACTGTGCTCAGTTTTGGGCCCCTCACTATAAGAAGGACATTGAGGTGCTGGAATACGTCCAAAGAAGAGCAACAAAGCTGGTGAAAGGTCTAAAGAATAAGTGCTATGAAGAGTGGCTGAGGGAACTGGAGTTGTTTTGCCTGGAGAAAAGAGGCCTGAAGGAAGACCTTTTTGTGCTCTACAACTACCTGAAAGGAGGTTGTAGCGAGGTGGGTGTCACTCTCTTTTTGCAAGTAACAAGCAATAGGATAAGAAGAAATGGCCTTAAGTTGTGCCAAGGGAGGTTTAGATTGGATATGATTCACCAAAAAAGTTGTCAAGCATTGCAACAGGCTGCTCAGGGAAGTGGTTGAGTCACCATCCCTGGAGGTATTTAAAAGACATGTAGATGTAGCATTTAGGGGTGTGGTTTAGGGGTGGACTTGGCCATGTCAGGTTTACAGTTGGACTCAATGATCTTATGATTCTGCTTTCTACTGGCATCTGTAAAGAAGTCACTATAGCTAGAGTTAGTATACACAGAGTGAGCTATGGCACAGAAGAGACAGCATAGCTTTCATAAAAAGAAGTGGCATCTCACAAACTCTGCAGAACAGCTGTGCAGAAGGTAAGTCAGCTAACAGAGTGCAGTGGGATTTTCACATAATTCTCAAGAAGGGGTCTTACAGGAAGGAGGAAGAGACACCACCCTGGACAGTGGACCCGAAATCCACCATTACCGCACAGGAAACAAGTTGTTACAGTAGACAGTCTCATGAATACATTAGGTCAGTTTTCAGGAAGCAGCAATGTAACAAAGAAATAGGTTAGCAGTAATTATGAAAGTAATAGACGACATAATAAAACCAAACAGAATTATGCCACTATAAGCACACGCTTCATCTGTGCTGTTATGGCTTCCTCAACTCAAAAGCACTACGACAGAAAGGCACTGAAAGGGTAAAGAAGAACAATAAAAACTGTACAACCATGTGTATACAAGTAACAATTAGACTGGGACTCTTACCTGGGGCGGGGGAGAAAGGATAGCAGAGGAGAGGCACGGAAGAGATCCGTAAATAGATGACTGGCAGTCAAGAAGGTAAGAAATGATGGCTCACCTCTCTCACACAAGATGTAGCAAGCATCAAATTATAAGGCAGCCAGTCCAAAACAGAGAGTTTTGCATAATTAAGCATTACTACAGAACACTGTAGAAGCCAAAGGTCTATGTGGGTTCAAAAACGAACCAGATAAAGCTGTAGAAAAACAGGGTGACATGGGAGACACTGAAGATACCAACTGCCTCAGCTGGCTCTAAACTGAAAAGACTGCTGACAGCTAGGTGATCATACTGAAGGAGTTATCACTGCATATTTATTCTGTCCTTATTTTCTTCTCCGGCTTCTGCAAAAGCAGAGACACAAGTCTTTGGGTCTGACTCAGTGGAGTCATTCTCAGATTATGTTAGAAGCCGAATCTGTGCAGTTAACAGAACATGATTTGGGACTGGTTCTTTAAGTTTTATTGAACGAAAAGTTTTCTTGCTCACCAAGTGTGCTTTTAATTACTCTCATAAACCCCAGACTACCCACACTCCTAAATATTTACAATACAGTTTTTGTATTAGTGCTTCACTAACAAAAACTGAAAGTGATCCAAATCTTGTTATAAGACTTGGGGAGACAGCTACTAGCTGAAGGGAATTCACACTATAAATCACTTTTTAAAAGTCTTCTAAAATAAAACTTGTTTTCTGCCTTTACTGAGACTAACATTTCAGCATCTGTTAAGCTCCTATAAAAGCTGATCATGCACAAGAGTGACTTGCACATTCAGTATAATCACTGTACAAGTCTTGATTCTGGAGATGCTCAGAAAACGAATTTCAGTTGATGGCACCACTACTCTGCCTTACTAAAAAGTACTTCCAGAATACACAGCTTCAGATGTCTATTGATGCATGTTCAATGGTCACCTGGTGCCAGTACTTTTTTTTTTTTTTTTAAATATAAATGCTGCCGAGTACTGAAGTTTGTATTTTTAATTTGCTCATAATCTCAAACTACTCAAATACTAGGATTAAAAAAAAAAATTAGCATTTCCAAACTATTCTCAAATAGTTCACACTTAAAAAACCAAAAACTAAAAAAGCTTTCCCATCTTTAATAAAGTTGCTCTAATTTTAAATTCTACACACCTCTAAAACACAATCAAAACAGAATAAAGCTCTGAAGCCTAGCACTGTTTGTAGCTGTAAGTGGAGACTATTCAGAAATCAATATTCTGTATAGCAGAATACACCTCCAATTCCCCTACACTGCTCCAATACAAAACTAATCAGCCAAGAAAAACTCACTGCAACAAAACTGATTTAAGATCTGTAGCACTCTACTGCAGTAGTTCTATAGCATCCTGAAATATGTTTTCAATGAATTCAGTTAGTAACTTGTCATAAACTATAATTTGTATTCCTAAACTTTTAAAATTTTGCTGATTTCTTAACTGTTAAATAGAACAGTAGACACATAAAGAAGAAGCAGCTTAACATTTTGACAGACAATTTGAGATAGCTGGGGATGTGGGAACAAGATGCAAGATAATTCATATAAATTTTGGAAAAGGACATTAAGCTAGAAACTTCTGTTAAAAATAGCCAGCGATAAAACACCAATGTTAATGCCCTAATATCACTATCTCTTTTCAAGGACAGCAGCAAAATGGCTTGAGCCATGTAGTTTGCCCATACTTCCCAGAACAGCTGTTTCACACTCAGGCACACATAGATCCATTAATTTGAATTCATTCGAGTAAACATTTCACACAAGAATAACAGTACTTTTTTTTCCATCCCATAAACAGTTTAGACAACTAAAAGCTATCATTCAGTTATCTAACAGGAGGTGGGCCACACAGTTCTCTGAGACCACAGGCTTCAACATAAGGCTCTAATTGAACTGATCTGCAAATAAAACCTTCAATATTTAACACAAGTTAAAGGTAACACATTCCAATGTAAATTTTAGATTACTGTCTTGGGGAGTGATAAGTAAGTACACAGCATGAAACTAATTACTGAAGAGATATTCCTGGAATCTTTAAAAAAATCCTAACCATCACCCAGAAATCAATGGTTGCATGACAAATAAATATTTACAAGTTAACATAAAATTATTTAATTCCAATAACAGCAATAAGATCCCTACCATTAGCTCAGAAAACTTTCAACATGTTCCCACTTCAGCTGCTAGAAGAGGGGAGGGGGGAAAAAAAAAAAAAAAAAAAAAAAAAAAAAAAAAAAAAGTCTTTTACCTTTTAGTCTTAAGAAAAAGAAAGCAGTGTTTCACTTACCAGTTCCTATATAGGATTTAAAGCGTCCTGATAGTCTGTCGACAAAGGCACCTAAAACATCTAATCCCAGTAATGCTACCTGTTGAAACAAAAGCATCAGATATACAAAACAGATGAATAAGAAGCTCTTCAGAATATTTTAAAGAAATTACACGTATATATGCAAGCCTGTTGAAAGACTGTATCTTAACCTAAAGATAAATTCAAGTTTCAGTCAGAGACCCGATAATTCTTTTAAACCTTTCATATAGACAAAGTTATCAGAATGTTTGGAATTGCTCAAGTATATTTACATATACCAGAGCAGTTCAGATTTTTCAGTACTTGCCTTAAAATAAAAAGAAAATATATATTAGAAATACTATGTTTTAGTATTTTCAACTACAAGTGATTAAAATTAATAATTATGATGACTGAGGAGTTGGAAGATACTTCCCCCCCTTCCCCAGATCATATATTAGGACTGCAGTTCTGTTCCTCATTTTCTTTACAAGATTACTCTAGAGGTCATACTCAGTATTAACTGAAAATCAAAATTCCTTTGAAATAGGTACCAGTAAGGCTTCAGGCCTTACCTCCTCTACCAAGTTTCCAAGCTGTTGAAAGAAAACAGAATACCTTAAGGACAAAAAAAAGAAAAAGGGGGAGAGGGCCATGTGCAGTTACCAGACTCAGAAAAAGCAAAAAGCTTAAAATGGAAAACTAACCAAGCCCCCAAACACAAGTACTAATACAAGCTGGAAAAAAAATATGGTTTAAACAGTTTCCCAGATGCTAAGAGCTTACTTCAGTCTGGCTACTTAGCTCATCCACTAAGGTCTTTACATGATTTTCTAAACTCCCAAAAGAAAACAACCGAGAGAAGCTGAGAAGCTAATGCTGTCTTCCCCAGCAGTTCAGATCACACCATTCATCCTTCTTCTTTATCTAGGGAAGTCTTATTTCTCTTCATTTGGTCTTGTTAAAAACAATAACAAGCCAAACCAAACAACAACCTCCCCCCCCCAAAAAAAAAAAATCAGGGAAAAAAAGGAAGTTCAAAATACTACTAAGACTGTGAGGAAGTTCCCATCTATGAACAGAAACTACATGAGAGGACAATATCCACTAATACAGAAACAAAAACATGATCAGAAATTACCAGTTAAACTTAATTATTTTAACAAGTCAGGACACTTTTTCACCCTTAACTATCCTGCATGCTGTTCCAAGACTTCATCATTGATTTCCTAGAACAGTTAATCATGAGCACCAGAACGGGTATTTTCACATCTTGCAGTGAACTCCATTTGCTGTCCATGAAGGTGCCAATGCCAAATGAAGGCACTCCTGAAGCCTGGGCATTCATAACAGTGTTTTCTCTTATTTGTCTTCTGGATAGATACACACTACAAATTCTTCCCCACAAAGACTGGAGCAGAATTACTTCCCTCTATTCACTATTGATTTTCATAAAACTTGGAAGCACATTTTTTTGGACACTCTGTTTCCTTAAGATTCTTCTCTGTCACAATTGTCCACACTAGACAACAGGTGAAAAAAAAAAAATCTGACTGGAGATGAATGTGAATACATGTGGCCCACACACAGAGGATCACGTGAGCCTTGTTTCCCCAGGAAACTAGAAAAATAAGGTGCCCTTAAAATCTAGGCTCTGAAACAACTGCATAGTTGAGCTTATTTTAATAAATTCAGTATTTGTACAACAGACCTCCTTTTAAACAGGAGGTACAAAACTTAGTTCCAAGTTAGTGCAACTTACTTGGACATAGACACGTTATCACATACTGAAACACAGAGCAGCTACATTGCCAACAAGTGACTGCATGTGCGGCTTAGGATGAGAAAACAGAATACTACAATTGATAACTTGCTTAGACAAAAAAAATATGTCAGCTCTTCGGGTAATACCAAGGCTTCCCAAAAGCTCTTTCCTTCAATGCTCTTATTCAAACCGTTAAACCACATGAGACGTGAGACAAAAAAAATCTCTATCTAAAAAGTGATGCCTGGAAGAAATAAGAAGTTCATTCTGGAAATACATGGTTTTCCTATGCGCCTGTTTCCTGACTACAAGACCCACCTTAGACTTGTCTTCAAGGGATAACTTTTAAGGTATCTTTGCCGTGCAAGAATTTTGGGGTCTATTAATGCACAAACTGCAGCCTTTCCTTCTGTAAAGGTACTTACAGACAGTCTCTGTCTTCTCCGCGTATTTGATTATCTTTCTAAAATCTCTCTTGAAGGCTTCTACCATTCTGAACAGCAGCAGCTCAGAAATTTAAAAAAGTAAAACACACATAGCTGTTTTTCACTGTAGATCTACTCTTTCCTAATCCCAAAGAGGAGTTCTAAGTAAGATGGAGAGTATTTCTTGATTAATTCGTCCAGTGCTTAGCCTCTAGGGTTTGGAGTGGGTTTTATGAATTTTTTTTTTTCCTTTTTTTTTTTGGTTGGTTGGTTTTGGTTGGGGGGCAGCTGGGATTGTTTCTTTTTAAAGTCTCACCTGGGTAAAAACAGCGGCTATATAGAAGATCTGAATCCCCATATACATAAGGGCCAGAGGCTTGACAACTACCAGAGAAATGGCTATGCATCCTACCATGACTGCTATTGCCAAAGAATCTGATCACCTATATTTCATTTGTGTAGAAGTATTTTATTTGGATCAAGAGCACTCACTGAGATAATGCCTGCGTATTGCATATTTTTGTATCCCTCCCTGTGAATGGGTAAAGTTCGACCACCTCTGAGGACACAAGTCACGTTTATCTTGATTAACATTCAAGCAGTTGTCAATATGGTGTCAGCTCTTCGCTTATCAACGATTTGCTTAATGAATGCAGTAGGGGTTCTACTTCCATAATTAGTGTACGAAAGCCAATTCAAGTAAATACTATCGATTTAAATATCCCAATGAGAAGTTTTGTCTTGTGATGTCCTTACTGTATGAAAATACATGGTTCAGATTGCGCGGGATCAAATAACGCTTTCAAAAGTTACCTTTGTAAATCAGAGTAAGATATGAGACTAACCCTGGCTTTAAGAAATGCAAAAGTAAAACACTGCTGTGAAATTCTCATCTCCAACAGTTACAAAACAAGAACCTTTACAGATAAGAGAGCAAGGGAACAGGTTAGCATGGTCTTAAAGGAGCAATCCTCTACCTACAACATGATGGTTATTGCTCAGCTCATACAAAGTCCTCTATGGTCAGCAACTTGGAAAAGATAACAGGTATGAAATGTCATGATATCTGCAGAGTGAGAAAGTATGATGTGACCTTAGGCCGGAAGTGATAGGACACTGCTCTAGCTACAAAATTGGTTCTCATCCCACATTTCAAAACATGTCAGTTGAAGCATACCACTACAGAGTATGCCAAATAAGCTGCTACTTTCTGTTTTCGTAAATCGGTCTTAACATTTCTCTACTTTGATACACAATGTTCTGAATTTCAGCACCTTCTAGTAGGTATTCAAGCAGCCCTTTGGAAAGAGTCCTTGACAACTGATACGGGGTCACATGAACAGCATTCAAAGAATAAATAAAAAAAAAAAAAAAAAAAAAAAAAAACAAATCCAAGCA